>LBNU01035374.1:48809-96672 GCA_014162995.1 Artemisia annua
ACTTTAGGAGAATACTCCCGTCCTAGCCACCAAGGCTATCGAAACACCATTGAGCTCACTCAAGGAGCCAATGTGTCTCCCTTGCGATCCGACACCATCCGATTGGTGCAAAGCGGATGTGCATTCCATGGACTTCGTTCTGAAGATCCAAACCAACATCTCAAGGATTTCCTCAAAATCATAGATTTCATAGACCTTGATGTTGAAACTCGGGACACGACCGACTGCGTCTCTTCCAATTCTTTCTACGTGACCAAGCTAGTCAATGGTTTGAGCGTTTACCCGCAGGATCCATCACCTCTTGGGATGATCTCACCTCTCGTTTCCTTGCTCAATTTTTCCCACCGGGAAGAATCACCAAGTTAAGGAATGACATCTTGATGTTCCAACAACGTCAAGGTGAAACCCTTTATGAAGCATGGACTCGTTTCAAGGACTTACTTCAAAAAGTCCCTGATCATGGCATAGATCATTGGCTCCAAGTCCAAATCTTCTATGACCATATCAATCTTTCCACAAGGCAAACCATTGACCAAGCGGCCGGTGGTAAGCTACGTGATCGAAGTGCGGAAGAACGTACGTACCAAAAGGATTTATTCGATGACCCCGAGACACCATACTTTCTAGGTTCACCAATCATCAAAGCGGGCGATGAATCCAATATCAACATACCATGCAACATTGGGCATGTGCATGTGTGGAAAGCTTACATCGATCTTAAATCTCCCATAAACATTATGACTAGGATCCATTACAATTGGATAATGAAAAAGCAACTTGGACCTAGGATATTTCCTAACAAATGTAGGATAAGTAACTTTGTGGGAAGAGTTAAGGGATTGCACGTTTTTATAGGGAACTTCACGTATGTTACCGATTTTGTGATTGTAGAAGATATTCGTCCGGTAATAGATAGTTGCCTAACTCAAGTAATGCTTGGAAAGCCATTTGTTGAAGTTTCTAAAATGAATTATGACCCGTCTCTAGGGATAGTTAGGTTCAGGGAGGAGACCGATGAGATAGCCTACCAAATGCCATATAAGATAGAGCAATACCGACCTTTATCGAACCTTGAGAAGGAGCATAAGCAAGCGGTCTAGTATAGGAATGATGAGGATAGACGTAGAGGAGTAGACCACGTAATGAAGAAAATATTTTGGTTCTATAAGGAATGCCTACAACTAGGTTCTGAATACAAGACTAAACAAGAGGATGACCTAGATAACGTGACCAACGACAAAGTCATGTAATAGACGTGACTTTGAGTCTAGCTACAAGACTCGTTAATAAAGAAAAGCACTTCTTGGGAGGCAACCCAAGCTTTATTTGTTTGTTTGTTTGTTTGTTTGATTTTATTTGCTTCCGTATGTATGCTTTATTTATATTGTTCAATGTTCATGTTTCAAATTAAATTGTGATAATACTTTATTTTGTTTTTAACCTCGTCTTAACTACATATAAAGGTATTTTGTAAAAGATAAGTGTAAGGGAAATCCAAATTTGTTTAAAAGAACGGATTGAACATGAACGATAACAATGAGATATAAACATACATATTAGTATTTGTTTGAGTCAAATGCTTGTATCGAGTCATAATGAATGTTCTGAAGGAATTCCAGGAATCAAGGCATAGGTTTTTCTAGAAATTTTCCGGAAACAAAAATATAAGAATTCTGTCAGATCAATTCTGACGGCGTCAGGCTTTACGACCTGACAACGTCATGTATAAATTTTCTGAAAATTTTGCAAGTTTTGTTTTTTTACCGGAATTGTGAAGTTTCGTAAAATCTTACTCCAGGAATCTACAAAATATTCATTCCACAAGCATTATATCTTTACTTGCTTTCTAGGATTTACTTTTACGTAGAATTCACCGCCGATTTTACGCTAGGTTTTCTTGTTTGTTTTCTCAGGTTTAACAGGTTATATTGAACAAGAAGATGTACATGCAATACACCAAGCTTTTGGCACTGCTTTAATCTTGAAGTTTTCACATTTTCTTGGAGAAGGATTTAACCATGTTACTACATTATCCACACCGAACGAATCAGGGGAGTATTGGTTTCTTTCATTCTTTCATTTTCTTTACTTTTACATCTTTTAATTGAACATTGGGGACAATGTTCGGCTTAAGTGTAAGGGGGGGGGGGTAAATGAAGATTCCTTAGAGATTACAATTGCACTTGATTTTTGTTTTATATAATAGTAGATGTGTAATAAAACTAAGAGAAACACTTGTAAGAGTAATTTTAGCACCGAATTTAAAAATTTTTGCGACATATAGGAGTGAAACTTTAGTTTTAATAAGCGTCTCATGGATAGGAGTTATATGACTAGCACAAAAACCGTACCACTCAAAAAAAATTCCACCCCAAATATGTGAGGTTCGTCCCTAGATTTGTTAGGAAAAGCCTTAGTGCTTATGAGTGTACCGGTAGTATTTAGATTCTAGAACTTGTGTTAGTGATTCATCCCGAGACCACAAGTGAGACTACATTCGTGTAGTTGGATTTACTACATGATAAGAGGCATTAGGATAACCCTTGTTTTACGCTTGTTTATATAATTACATTGACTTCATTGGTCAAATAATTCTCCCACACCTTTGCGATGTACTCATTTTTAGTACACGATACCCCTGGTACACCCCTCAAAGCCTATCTTTTTCGTTTCTAACACAAGGCAAACCGTTGACCAAGCGGTCGTTTTGTTCAAATCACGGGGACTACTTCGATAGGTTACCAACTAAGGAAGAACGTGTGTACCATAAGGATTTATTCGATGACCCCGAGACACCATACTTTCTAGGTTCACCAATCATCAAAGTGGGCGATCAATCTAATATCAACATACCATGCAACATTGGGCATGTGCATGTGTGGAAAGCTTACATCGATCTTAAATCTCCCATAAACATTATGACTAGGATCCATTACAATTGGATAATGAAAAAGCAACTTGGACCTAGGATATTTCCTAACAAATGTAGGATAAGTAACTTTGTGGGAAGAGTTAAGGGATTGCACGTTTTTATAGGGAACTTCACGTATGTTACCGATTTTGTGATTGTAGAAGATATTCGTCCGGTAATAGATAGTTGCCTAACTCAAGTAATGCTTGGAAAGCCATTTGTTGAAGTTTCTAAAATGAATTATGACCCGTCTCTAGGGATAGTTAGTTTCAAGGAGGAGACCGATGAGATAGCCTACCAAATGCCATATAAGATAGAGCAATACCGACCTTTATCGAACCTTGAGAAGGAGCATACGCAAGCGGTCTAGTATAGGAATGATGAGGATAGACGTAGAGGAGTAGACCACGTAATGAAGAAAATATTTTGGTTCTATAAGGAATGCCTACAACTAGGTCCTGAATACAAGACTAAACAAGAGGATGACCTAGATAACATGACCAACGACAAAGTAACGTAATAGACGTGACTCTGAGTCTAGCTACAAGACCCATTAATAAAGAAAAGCGCTTCTTGGGAGGCAACCCAAGCTTTATTTGTTTGTTTGTTTGTTTGTTTGATTTTATTTGCTTCCGTATGTATGCTTTATTTATATTGTTCAATGTTCATGTTTCAAATTAAATTGTGAAAATGCTTTATTTTGTTTTAACCTCGTCTTAACTACATATAAAGGTATTTTTAAAAGATAAGTGTAAGGGAAATCCAAATTTGTTTAAAAGAACGGATTGAACATGAACGATAACAATGAGATATAAACATACATATTAGTATTTGTTTGAGTCAAATGCTTGTATCGAGTCATAATGAATGTTCTGAAGGAATTCCAGGAATCAAGGCGTAGGTTTTTCTAGAAATTTTCCGGAAACAAAAATATAAGAATTCTGTCAGATCATTTCTGACGGCGTCAGGCTTTACAACCTGACGACGTCAGATATAAATTTTCTGAAAATTTTGCAAGTTTTGTTTTTCTGCCGGAATTGTAAAGTTTCGTAAAATCTTACTCCAGGAATCTGCAAAATATTCATTCCACAAGCATTATATCTTTACTTGCTTTCTAGGATTTACTTTTATGTAGAATTCACCGCCGATTTTACGCTAGGTTTTCTTGTTTGTTTTCTCAAGTTTAACAGGTTATATTGAACAATAAGATGTACATGCAATACAACAAGCTTTTGGCACTGCTTTAATCTTGAAGTTTTCACATTTTCTTAGAGGAGGATTTAACCATGTCACTACATTATCCACACCGAACGAATCAGGGGAGTATTGGTTTCTTTCATTCTTTCATTTTCTTTACTTTTACATCTTTTAATTGAACATTTGGGACAATGTTCGGCTTAAGTGTAAGGGGGTAAATGAAGATACCTTAGAGACTACAACTGCACTTGATCTTTGTTTGTTTAATAGTAGATGTGTAATAAAACTAAGAAAAGTATTTGTTAGGGTAATTTTTTTTCTCAGTTAATTAACAGGTTATATTGGACAAGAAGATGTACATGCAACATATCAAGCTTTTGGAGCTACTTCAATCTTGATTTTTCACATTTTCTTGGAGGAGGATTTAATCATGTTACTACATCATCCACACCGAATGAATCAGGGGAGTATTTGTTTCATTCTTTCATTTTCTTTTCTTTTACATCTTTTAATTGAACATTGGGGACAATGTTTGATATGTGCTTATTCACATACCTTTTATTCACCATTATTAGACTATTTTAGACCAAAAACTAACGCTCAAAGCCAAAGATATNCCTTAGAGATTACAATTGCACTTGATTTTTGTTTTATTTAATAGTAGATGTGTTATAAAACTAAGAGAAACAGTTGTTAGGGTAATTTTAGCACCAAATTTAAAAAATTTTGCGACATATAGGAGTGAAACTTTAGTTTTAATAAGCGTCTCATGGATAGAAGTTATATGACTAGCACAAAAACCGTACCACTCAAAAAAAATTTCCACCCCAAATATGTGAGGTTCGCCCCTAGATTTGTTAGGAAAAGCCTTAGTGCTTATGAGTGTACCGATAGTATTTAGATTCTAAAACTTGTGTTATTGATTCATCCCGAGACCACAAGTGAGACTACATTCGTGTAGTTGGATTTACTACATGATAAGAGGCATTAGGATAACCCTTGTTTTAAGCCTGTTTATATAATTACATTGACTTCATTGGTCAAGTAATTCTCCCACACCTTTGCGATGTACTCATTTTTAGTACACGATACCCCTGGTACATCCCTCAAAGCCTATCTTTTTCGTTTCTAACATTAAGCATTTTACTTAAAGGAAGAATTTGTTTACAATCAACCCCCAAATGTACACCCAAATCTCCTTAGCCTTCCTTGTATGCACTCATCTTTAGTGAATTATTGTTACAACATATGTTTAAACCCTTTGTTAATTGTCTAATTGATTGCATGGTTGCTAAGTCGAGTCATATCTTGTACATATTGTTTTGGGATGATTGGGACTCATGGGTAAAGTACTATTGTTATGGAGTAATGGGGAAGAACGTCAATTATTACCCCCATATGTTCACAAATGTTTTAAAGTACTCCAAGTGTTTTGATTATCTTAAGTCGAGTCATTAGAATAGTTACATGTAAAGTATGTAATATTCAAGTGTAAGGGGAGAACCAAGCCCCGTATGATGTATTATTTTGGATGGTAGGGCAAGAGTGTATGCAAAAAAAAAATAGAAAAAGAAAAATGAAAAAAAAACATACGGACTACCATCTCGTTTCCTTTAATGTTTATTTTAATTTTTTAATATTTTGTGATTAGCTTAACTTGAGTCGAGTCTTGGCTTAGCAACGCCGCATTGTACATGTAATTGATCAAGGTAATTGGCTTTCCACCAGTAAAATATCCCTTTATCCAACAAACCGTGTTTTCCATATCCCTACACCTAACGTTATAACCCTTGAAAAGACCTCTTTGATAGTTTTCCTAGGTGCTTACACCAAGTGGTGGAGGTTTTCGATCCTTTCCCAAGCCTATGGTAATCTATTTGCTGTGACAGGTAGTGAGTGATATTTTTCCATTTCCATTAGTGATATATAGGTTTATAACACCCGAGAGATGAGAGTATCCAAACACTATTTGTGAGGTGCTAGTGTATAATTTCTGTGCTTATTTTGATTAAGTGGAACGATCATTTGTTGTAATTACTTTTATATTAATGTTAAATGACCCCTAGCTTGTATTTTGATTAGAATAAAAGCTCATTTGCTTGAGGACAAGCAAATCCCAAGTGTAAGGGTATTTGATAAGCAGAAATTTGTTACGCTTTTAAGGGGGTCATTTAAGCCCTAAGTCGTGATAATATGATCAATTATTACCTTAAATCATTTCTTTTGTCAATTTAGGTACTTTTGAGAAGAATTCTAGAAAAGGAAGCATTTTGGACATTTTTGGAGCAAAAAGTGAAGAAAACAACAAAGTCAAGAATTCAAGCTGGAAACAGTACCTGACGGCGTCAAGGCACACAAGGTGACGCCGTCACTTGTTGATCAAGAGATGGATAATCAGTTTACACTTGACGCGCCAGAAAGATTTTTGGATGTTTACATGTGACGGCGTCACGTTATAATTTTCCAAGGCCGTCACGTGTTATTGCAAAGAGAGACGGCCCAGAACATATTTATACCCGACGGCATCAAGAGTGGCTCTAGGCAATCAAGAAACCCTAGGACGGCGACTTGACGGCGTCACGACCCAAAAGGTGACGCCGTGAGATTGTAAATTCTATATATATTTTTGATTTTTCATTCATTAAGAGAGAACCCTTTTGGAGAGAACTTGTGGCACTAAACCCTAGCGATTTTACAGCTTTCTTTCATGTTTAATTGAAGATAAGTTATCCTTTAATCATTCAATATGTCTATGTGTTGTTTGATTATATTGTATGCTTTTCTTTCTTTTAACATGCTAGCTTAGGTTTATTTGTGTTTGCTTAGATCTAATGAAACTTAGTTATTGATTATTGGTTGTTGGTTTGTCATTAATTGTTGTGGGTGATTGATTTTAGCATTAGGCTTAAGAAAACTGGCTAACCTCCTATACGGTAACTTGCTTGAACGTCTTGAGAAATGTAATCGGATGTGTACTACGGTTTTATTGGTTATATTAAATGCATAAGTGACTATTAATGAGGCCATGATAGGATACTAAACGTGTCGTCATGGGAAGAGATAGAAGCTTATTGAGTTGGGGAAAATCGTACACGGCCCCACGAATGGTATTAAGGAATGCAACCATTCACCCATGCAATTGTGACAAACCAATTAATCAATAAAAGATAACTAAGGAGTAAGGAAATCTAAGTAAACACATTTTATCCATATAAGAAGTTCCCAATTTTATTTTCTTGTTATTTTATTTTTATTGCATTAGTAATTATTTGGGTTAGTTAACTAGCAACTAATTCCGCCCACTCTTCGAATACCCGAGATTTTTACTTGCTTTCCATAAAACATAAAAATACAAAAATAAAAATACAAAAATAAAAATAATATTGTGATTTTAAAGTTTTCTTTTATACAAAAACCAAAAAATATTTTCTTTTTCAAAATTTGTTTCCATTTTTATTTTACTTTACTTTTATCTTAAATCGTTTTCATGTCATAAAAAACCAAAAATATTCTTCTTATCTTCTTAAACGTTTAATTCTTCTACTCTAAACCTCTAAACCGATAATTCTTTCTCTATCTCCTCTTATGTTTAATTCTTATGGATCCAATTTGTGTTAATTGTGGAGAACCGTTCTTTGAAGGTTCGTGTGTTTGGTGTACGTGTGAACAATGTGGTAGTGATATTCATGACGGCGTTTGTTGGTTTTGTAATTCTCCCGCGTATGTTCAAAGGTCAATCCTTCAAAACGTTCCCGATTACTCTCCAACACCACAGCCACCTTCGTTCACTTGTTTTAATTGTGGAAATCCCTCCGAAGAAGGAGTACCGTGTAGACAATGTTTTGTAATCAATGTGGATACGCGAATTGTATATGTTACGTCCCGAGTGCTGAAACGTCTTACGCTTGTGATTCGAGTTTTGATAATTATCCTCAAAACGATTTTGATCTACCTTTTCAAAACTCTTATGAGCAAGTACCATATTACAATAGTGATTCATTCCAAAGTTCATCAAATTTTGAAAATTGTGGGGGATCGTTTGAAAATTCTTATTATGAACCTTGTGTTACGATTCTTATAACCAACCCCCACAAAATCCCAACAAATTTTAAATTTCGGATGAAGTTATTGAGGAAATGAAATACCTTAGTGAGATGTTACGAAAGTGGGCGGATAATCGTGATACTCATACTCCCGAGCCTCGTGAGAAGTCTATTGCAAAGTTACTTACTGAAGAGAGAGCGTCTAATCCTTATAAATCTTTTATTTACTATGATTCCGACGACGATGATGAGAAAATTACGATCATTCTTAATCCTCAAAAAGCTTCCGTTGTTTCTCCCGTAGAACCCGAGGACTCCCTAAAAATGGGGGACGAGCATCTTAACACTATTCTGGCAATGGAATCGGATGAATTCAATAAGTCTAGTGTTAAGAAACATGTCCCAATCCCAAGTGAGTCCGGGGAAAATTCTAACGGTGATTCTCTTGATATATCTGAAGATAATTCCGTGGAATCAAATTTGAATGATAATGATACGCTTCCGGTTGAGGATGTTCCGAACGAAAATATCACTATTTATTCGAACCCTCTTTTTGAAACCATTAATACGAATGATTTACCATTAAACACGTCGAGAACGATGATGTTGAAAGTTATTCCGATTCTCACAATGAGTATACTACGAATGATGAAGACTCTTGTGGAGATATCGATGATGTTGAGGAATCGTGTTCCGATTATGAGTTCGAGGAGATAAAGGATTTTGACCTTGATGACGATGAGATAGAAGATGATTTACTTCGTGAAAAATTATCCAATATCTATCTTCTTATTTCAAAGATCGAAGCTTTAAAAAATCCAACTCTGTCTTCTGATCCAATGATTACCTCTTCATTTCCTATCCCTGTTATGGATAGTGATTTCTTACCCGAGCTTGAGATTTTTCAATTTGAAGAGACGAGTAGTGGCAGTCCCACTATTCATGCTGATATCTCTCTTCCGGATTACGAGTGCTTTGATTTTGAGATCGACTCTTTACTTATTTCCGATAATCCGTCTCGTGACCCTCTTTTAAAGGATGTCGATCTATTTCTTGCTTCGGATGACTCGATACCACCGGGTATTGAGAATGACGAGAATGGCCTTCGAAGAAATGTGCTTATTGAAGAAATACATGATGATGATTTACTTTCTAATGCTGACTCTTTTATCTTCGATTTACCATCTTCTCGTCCACCCGCGAAACCACCAGATGTAGATTTTGAATCAGATACGAATGAAGATATTTTTGGAGTGGTGGATGAGATTTTTGATCATGATGATCCGGTGCTTACTATTTTCCCCACCCAACCCACCCGTGATTCAAAATTTGACTTTGCTATTATCATCCGTGTGTTTCACCCATTCTTCACTTATCCCATCATTTCTCCATCTTTTCCCTCCACCGAGAGTGAGGATACCGTCTTTGACCCCGGCATCTTCGTTTATCATGCCGGGTGTCCGTTCCATTTGCTCCCCCAAGAATAAGTAAANCACCCAACCCACCCGTGATTCAAAATTTGACTTTGCTATTATCATCCGTGTGTTTCACCCATTCTTCACTTATCCCATCATTTCTCCATCTTTTCACTCCACCGAGAGTGAGGATACCGTCTTTGACCCCGGCATCTTCGTTTATCATGCCGGGTGTCCGTTCCATTTGCTCCCCCAAGAATAAGTAAATTCGGGGCGAGTCTAAGCTATATGACTCGATAAAAAACAAAGCGCTTCGTGGGAGGCAACCCATGCTTATCATTTATATCTTCTTTCTATTTTCGTTTCTAATGTGACGTGAGGAGGGGTGACCTCTTCCACTCTTGTGTTTCTCATGGTTGTTTGTGAATGTCCAGGATTGTCCCGAATTATGATGACTCTCGTGCTCGTTGTTTCTCTTCTCCACTCGAGTATCATTCTTCGTTGCTTATGGAAATCCGATATCCAAAAATCTTATCGACTAACGTTATCTTTGGCATTATTAATAAACTGCCCTAGATTTTTGTTAGGATTACCCTTACCTTTGAAACATTGAGGACAATGTTTATCTTTAGTCTGGGGGGGTAAAACTTCGATTTGATTTGACTTGCACTTTCACCTTTGTCGTTTACTCTCGCAACCCCGTTTTTCCTCAAAAATGCAAAAATTTGAAAAATTTTGAAAATTTCAAAGAAAAATGATGAAAAAATATGAAAATGTTGGAAAATTATGCAAAAATATAATAAGTGTTTTGACACCGTGTTGACTTTCCAGCTGGCGATAGTAGGAATAAAATTTTGACTTGACCGGGCGTGTTGAGCCCTAGCTTGTTCCCTTAACCAATGATGATCATATAAGTTTGTGCTAGTTTTGTACACAAGGAGCTATAAAACGCGAATTCTTTCTTAAGAATCTGCAAGTTCCCGTACTTGACTTTATACATGCGCAGCTTAAAAGCTTTCGCTAGTCTTTTACATAAGGAACTAGAAAACGCGAATTCTTTTATTAGAGTTTGCAAGTTTCCGTAATTGACTTTATATACGCGTGGCTGATTATCGGCTAAGTATTCGCGAGTCTCATTATTTGAGAACTTTAAAAAGGCGAAGAGCGAGATATGATAGTGTTTATTTAGAAGTTAGATGCTATACGTGGAGTAGTGGTTCTCTTTAAAGCTCATAAAAGGTACTTGTGGCTTTTTGCTCCCATCAGACTGTTTCACCCAATATCTTGTGTATAAATAATTAAAGATGTCTCAGTTTTGACGAAATTTAGTTCTTTATCTTCTTAAGAGAATCTTTGCTTGAAAAATTGGGTACACATCAAGGATACACGCCCATCGTATTGAGTTGTATTGTATTGTATTGAGTTGTACATATGTGGTTTCGGAGCTACCCTTTAAAGCCCGGTATTCATAAGTGCTAAGGTGCTTTAAGACTTCGGATTGAGGTCGGACCTTGGATCCTTACTTCTAAAGGCGGTAAGGTCTTGGATTGAAACCGTGAAGGTTCGGAGTTGAGAAGTTACTAAGGCAAGAAAAAGAAAAAAATGAATGAAAAAAGTATCAAGAAAAGTAAACGAGATCACCAAACTAAGCTTAGTAACTTCGTCAAGAAAAAAAATAACGTTTGGGGAGTTGAGAAGTTACTAAACGTTATTGCAAAATAATAAAAGTCAACATACCGTCACCCGAATAAAGTGAAAAATACAAAAATATTAGTGTAGAGTTAGTATATGGAATAAAATGGGTAAACGGGGCGTTTTCGGGAATAAATGACTTTGAAATCTCTTTTTAACGTTCTTGCTACTTTTCAAAGTTAGTAGAAAGAGTTTCTAAATTATTTATCTCGAGAATGTGATGTGATTACATTGCGTGAGGACACGGCAATACTTTAGTCTGGGGGTTTTTGGTATGTGTTATTTTACACATACCTTTATACCCAAATAACAGACTAATAAGACCAAAAACCGACCTTAAATGCCAAATATATGTTGTTTTTGTGTTTTTACATGTGCAGGTACGAATAAGTGAGAAAAGGACAAAAGAAATGCAAAAACGACAACACGAGCACGAGATTTGGAACGAGTGTCAAAAGCCGGAGCCGGGAAGCATTTTTCAAGCCTTGATCCTAATTAAGCTCAAAGTGACAACAATGGTCCTTGAAGAATCACTATTTGGCAAGAAAAGTCCTTGGAATATATTTACACTTTTGGTCCCTTAATTTTTAGAATTGTCCAAAATGGTCCTTGTGATTTTTAGTTAACCAAAGCTGCCATGTTTTTCTATAAACCCAAAACCCATCACAAACCTATTAACTCATAAACCCAAAAACCAAATACAAATCCAAAGCCCAAAAGAGATACACCGGCCCACTCCCCATCTTATTTAACCATTAACCCGTGACCTACCAATATCCGGTCATATAACCCGACTCCCTAACCCACCACAGTCAAAATATAATAAAATAACCCAACCCGCGCTTTTTCTACCCCCTTCCCCTATTTTACCCAGCAACAAAGAACCCTAAATTACTCTTCTCCAAAATTACCCCATTCCACCTCAATTTAACAGCAATTAAGGGTATGTTTGTCAAATCCCAACACCCCCTGACACCCTGACAACAAGGAATGACAAGTGGCAGCATCTGATTGGGCAAAACACGTCATTGGATCAATTCTAAGCCTCTGATTGGTTAGCATGAGTCACCAGGGATCTAAGAGGAATATTCTAAGAAGATTCCAAGGTCTAGATGGTTCTGAGCTTCCTCCTCTCTTCAGCTATAAATAGAGGATCATTTCCACGATTTGGTTGGTTAGATAGTAGCTAGTTAGGAGTAGTGTAGATTAGATAGTGTAATGTTAACTTGTTTAAACGATTTGTAAGCTTTGATATTGTACTAATTTTCCAGTTTTCAATAAAATTCAGTTTCATTTCATAATTCTTGTCATTTAAGTTTTCAAGCACTCTAATATTTCAAAACTGTTTTCAAGTTCAATAACTGATTTTACAAGCTCAGTAAAGTTCTAGTTAGCTGTTTCGTAGAGATTAGTTGAAGATTGGATCGAATTTTGTAAAAGTCAACAATAGTCAAAGGGACAAAGATTGTTACTGTGGTGGTAGATTCATGGTGGTTAATGGTGTTCTTGAATGGAGTTAGCCTATCTAAGAGATAGGCTTTGGTTGGTGGTTTTCCCCTATTCCAGTTAGGGTCCCTTATTTGTAAGTCCTAAATCCATTTTATAGCTTTGATTAGTTGTTACTGCTTGAATTAGTTTACATCTATATAACTAGTTTGTTTGATGTTTGTTTTTGCTCATATTCATGTTCTGTATGCTTATTTGATCTATAGTAGTCATGTTTAAGCTTGTTTGATAGTGATAATTGATATAGATTAGTGAACTGTTGAATCTGCTCTATACTGATTTAGATAATATGGTAGAAGTTTAACCTTTTCATTTAGTCTTTTATGCATTTTAGTAATCTAGTTTGATTTTTATGATTTCATTGTCTAGCATAGTTAAGTGCATAGTTACTGTTTCATTTTTGAAATTTTGAGCTAGAACTGTTAGTTGCTGGAATTTGTTGTTGATTTGATGTCTGATAGAGTTACTGAACTGAGATTGATAAGTAGTTTGGTTAGTAATGATCTAGAATTGCATGATATATTGTAATCTGTGTAATAAAAGGGTGTTTGGATCAGCCTTAATCTATGTGTTGTTGTTGTTTAATGGTAGTTTGCTCTGTTCCTTTAGCTCATATTATCCATATACAGCTCAATTAAAGTGTTATAGTGGTAGTTTATATATTAAAAGTCAAAAGTAGATTTAGATTCTCTATTCTGCTGCTATATGAATCTGTGTGGATCTGTGTTGCTTTAAGTTGCTGATTAGAATGTTAATGAATGTTAGGAAGTTTATTATTTAGCCTAATCACATTTAGTTTGTCAGATCTAAGCTGTCTAATTTCATATTAGTCAAAGTTTTTAATGCAATTAAAAAGTCAAATATCTGTCAGTGCATTCTTTTGTTACCTGTGTTTCCAGGACCTGAACTATGGCCTAATTTGAGTAGCAATTGAGGTTTATTGATAGGGCTTTTAATGTTTTTATGTAGTTTGGCTGGTACTTTTCATATTGCTTCCTTCACTTTTTCATGTTTCAGCTTATTAGGTGCTTTTTAATGATCTACAATGTAGGCCTTTTTAAAGTAGTATGCTGAATTTTCATGTTAAATGCATCTGATAGATTTAGCTTGTAGATCTGGATTCAATGCTTGTTTTGAGTGTCATTTAGTGTGTTTATGCTTGTTACTCAGTCATGTGCCTTCTGGATACTTTATGTGCTTATTTCATTGCTTATTAGTGCTTAATTGTTCTTGTTTGTGGCTGAATTGCTTGTATCTGAATGAATCATGGTCCAATTTGAGTTCTTAGTTGCTTAATATAGTCTATTGAATTTTCTGAATCAATTTCTCAAAGTTTAGGTTCAAGTGTTTATGAATAAGCACTTGAAATAAGCTGTAATAAGCCCAATAAGCACTTCAGTGCTTATTCTTCAAAAAGTTTTTTCTACCGTAGCTTTAGAATATTATTTTAGAATTTCTGTAAAAATTTGGGATTTATTTGACTTGTTTTACTATTTCTTTTCATTTTTAAATAGATTTTAGAATAATAAATCATTTTAAAATACAAAATAAATCACAAAATGACAAAAATATTTTCTGATTTTATTTTTAATTTTCATTTTCAGTTTATTAAGATTTTTAGAAAATAAATTTGTAGCATAAATTTTTCATTTTATAATTAGTTTGAATTTCTTTTATTAAATAAAAATACAAAAATAGTTTTTAATTCATATTAAATAAATAAAAAGCCAAAATAATATTTTTCTTTTTCCTAAAATTTTCTTTTATCATTTTAAAGTTTTAAAAATTTCATTTGACCCCTAGTTTTAGCCTAGCTTAAAATTTACTTTTTATTTTGTTACATAGACGTTTTAATTAGTTAACGTTTACGGTTTTTAACATTTGTGCTTATCACACTTGTACCTTGTGCATAAATACTTGTTTTTGATTGCATTTTCATATTATTAGTTTTAAAATTCATATATTTTCTCTTTTCACTTTTTCACAAAAACGATTTCATGAATCGAATATCACGATTCCATTCACCTTCACACGGACACGACACGGGTTTTGATTATTCGTTAATCAATACTTGGACTATAAATAATATAATTGGTTTTAAATCAATCACTCACCTCTAGACCTATTTAGATTAATTTCAATCCTAACGACACTATTCCCCTAGAAAACGATCAATCCCCCGGTACTTGCCACTCACTATACTACATCGGTCAGGTACACTGCCTGGTGGGGATTGCAAGCTTCTCAAGATCCCTTGAGAAGTAAAACCTTTTGCAAGGTTGCAAAACCACGCATCAATATCATAGCAAATGAATATCAAATGATAGGTTCATATCAAAAGAATCATATCAACGAATCATATCAAATGGATCATATCATAGCAAATGAATCAAAGTCAAGGATCGATAAGTCATGAGAAATCCCTACTGAAAAGGGATAGAATATTTGTACCTCAAACCACGAATGAAACCATATCATAAACACAAGGATAGAAAGTTACTCCTTCTTCAGCGAATCTACACGAATTAATGATCGTCTTAATACTTATAAGCTCATTTTAAATCGGATTACTCCTTTTTTGTTTCATTCCATTTTAACAACTCGCCATTTTTAGTAAGTTTCCATATGTAGTAACTTTCCATAATAGGTAACTTCCAATATTTAGTAAATTTCCTGAATTAGTAACTTTCCATATTTAGTAATTTTCCAGAGTTAGTAACTTTCCATATTAAGTAAGTTTTAACCTGACTTCCCAATTTAGTTAAATTTGGTTTAGGGTTTGGGATTATCAATTAGGTTAATCGTACCCACACACAAGTCAACACGACATTAAAAAGACACACCTGACATAAGAACATGTATTAGGGCACCAAACATCAAAGTGACACATTTAATACTTATGTAACACATGCATACACATTAACTGGTTTTATAACAAAATTAAGCCTGATAAACAAATTTTAAAAACGTATCAGAATCCCAAACTAAAAATCACCAAGATTCTCACAGAAGCCCATATGTCTTAAGAGTCTACTTGAATTTTTACAGATTTTATTATTAACTGGAAGTCCCCATTCAAAAATAGTTTATGCTAACATGTCTATATTCGGATCTGCAGATACACTTCAAAAGTTTATAATTAACAACCTAACCAAACGACTTCAGAAAATTCTACAAAAATTCCAGTAAGCAGTAAACATATGAAATATGATTCCTGTTAATTGGCAGTCTCTAATTTGATACGATTTGAAAATGAAAAATCATAAACCACGTATGAAATAAAATTCTGCAAACACAGTTTTGACATATCGTCACAATAAATTCAAAAATATGACAAATCAAACTCAAATCCTTCCAAACCAATTGGAATACTTAATTAAGACATTAAACTAAGTTTACATTTAAAAATCCAGCATTATACACTTATGAAATTCGAGATTTAGTGCTCACATATTCGGCTAAACAAGCTGCCCCAAATCAGAACTCATTTAAGACCACCATACAACATGTTTTAATTATACAAACGCACATGAAACCTTTATATTTCACAAGACATGTTTTAATTATCATATTAACATCAGATTAGACCCTGAATTCGACACATAAAACAGCCCACAATACTCCAAAGATTAATGAGCCACAGCATAACAAATCCGCATAGAGTCATAACCATACATATCCTCGTTACACCTCATACACACACCTAGGGTTTTCTTTCAGATTTAGCACTTCATTTAATGGTCATCAAATATTGTATTAGGGCTTGCTTTATGGTTATATTAGGTCGACAAAAGCTGCTAACCATGACACAACACCACCCACAACATACGACACCAAAAACAGTCCATGAATACTACACCAAACAGATTTTATAGGCGTATAAGGTTTTATGATTTCATGTGACATATATTTATTCGTATGATTCTCTTATTAACTAAACAAATAGATTAGGTTAACATATTTATACATATACATGTCGTGTGAATGAAATCAGAAAACACAAGGACGCTTAAACTATACCTTGTCGGATTACAAACGAATTAGGCACCAAAAACACAAGCCCCTCGAACACCAAACACACGACCACACAAGATGAAGAACCCAACGATCACACCAAGTCTTGTACACCAAAAAGGAACCGATTTCCACCTTCCTTTCTGCTCCGTATCTTCTTGATTTAATGACAGCCAATTAGATTTAGTTTATAGGGTTTCTAATGTGTCGTGATATTTGAGAGAGACAAAGGAATACTAGTAACCGGTTATGAGAGAATAACTTAAAACGTGTGATAGGTTTTAGGAATTAAAGAAGGGTGAAAGCTAAAGACACGCAACATAATTATTCAAAACAGCCAATGTACGCAAAAAAAACTTTAAAAATTATCATTGTACGCAAGATATTTTCAAATTTGGAATAATGTACGTAATATGACCGGTAACTAATAGGTTACCAGGTTTCCAAGTTTGAAAATTGACAGGAATGGTCCCTGTGACTTGCGCTGACTTTCACTAGTCATCCTTAGAATTTTTTCCACTTACAAAAGTTACAATATCAAAAGTTACAATAGTGGCAGGGGTGTGATCAGAAGTCATAAACGGAAGGAACTTAGCATAACAAGCAGGAAAAGAAGATAAGAACGCCCCATTTCCCATGACCCTATCTAACTTCTTCAAAAGCCCTCCAGGATGACCAGGTCTCTTATTCCAGGTAAAACTCAACCCATTCATAGCAATATCTTCCACACCAATGTTAGAAATACAGTCCCTGAAATCACTCATATCAGTAGTAACTTTGGAACTACCCGTAGACTTCTCAGAAGCATCCAGAGTGGTATTAAAATCCCCTAGGATGATCCAAGGGGAGTCTTTAACCATCTTGCTATACTTATGAAGAGACTTCCATAGAATTCTTCTCTCAACAGTATTCACATGAGCATAAATAAAGGAGCAATAAAACCTCAGATCTCCATTAACTGACTCAACTAAACAGTGTATAATTTGGGGGTTTTGATCTAAAACCATAAGTTTAACATGGTAAGGGTTCCAACCAACAATGATTCTAGTACCTCCAATACAAGATGACACATTAGACACCCAATCCCAATTTCCCAAAACACGCCTACAAACATTAACCAGCTTATTCTTTTTCAAATGAGTTTCCAACAAACCACAAAGGCTATACTGATCCTCACTAAGTAGCTGAATAACCTGGTCTTGATTAGTGGTGTTACCCAAACCTCTTACATTCCAAGCAAAAGACTTAAACCCCATTTAAAACATTAGGAGAGGGAGCTGCATTATTACCTTTGTTACCAGCAGCAAGAACATCAACATCAGCTTTCATTTCATTAGCAATACCATCCATGTCAGAATCAACATCAACATCTTCATAAGAAGGGTCCAGATGAAACTTGTGACAATTTTTGTAGAAATAGTCCAACTGGTGGGTAGACCAGTCAAGTCTCACCGCTTTAGATGGATAAATACCAGCTTCCAATAATATGTCCACCTCTTCTTTCAATGCAGGCCAAACTTTACTATTAAATTCCTCTTGGTTTTTACTCACATTAGCCACATTACTCTGCTCCATATCAACATCTTCAAGCTCATCAAGAGCCTGAAAGGAGTTTTTCACAGGAATAGCCTCATTAGAAACCAGATCAGCAGAGGTCTTAGAACCAGAACCCCTCATAAGAACTTTAGGATGATAGTTAGGATCTTTGCTGAGCTGTTGCAGAGATTTAGGAGCACTAGTAGGTTTAGGATTCTTCTTCACTGGAACATGCACAGATTTAGAACCAGAATTTAAACCGGGTTCCTTTCACCATTAGTTTTGGGTTGATACTTGAACTGATTACTAACATTACTGTGCTCAACATTGACACTCTTACCTTCAGCTTGCTTATTACCATTCTTTCTCTGAAATACCCCCTGCTTATTCCCATTTTGCCCAGTCCTATACTGCCTACTAACCTCATATTTAGAAGAATTACCCATAGGCTTATTCTTTTTCCCCATAGTAACAAAGCCCTCATCATCCATTCCACCCCTATTGCCAGTACTATTATTGTCCATATTACCCTTATCCTTCATTTTAACACTATTAGCTGCCACTTCCTCCACAGTTCTAGGCCTTACCTTGGAAGCAAGAGTGGTATGACCAAAAGTTTTGCAGGGCGTACACAGTGGAGGTTTCCATTGGTATTTGACTTCCAGATTCCCCACCTTAGCTGGCCTATTACCCAACGGAGGATATTCAATTTCAAGAATACTAGGCAGCTCTTCATCTGCAGATACCTCCACCAATACCCTGGCATAGTCTAACTTCCCTGCTTTCTTCAAACACCTTTCTTTAGTCAATTTATCCATTACCATTGGCTTTCCAACTCCACTCATAATCTTACCTATCCCATTGCCATTACAAAGTTCCATAGGAATGTTGTAAACACATACCCAAATAGGAATGGATGAAGGTTCAGTCTTATCCAACCAAATACCAGGCTCCCAATTATTCAAAACCAAAGGCACATTCTGAACCATCCAAGGTCCACAATCAAGAACCGTCTTCATACCTTCTTCATTATTAAACTTGAAATAGTAGATACCAGAACTAGTCTTAGTGATTTCCTCAACACCATGTACTCTCCACATCCTCATCAGATTGTTTCTAACCACCCTATAGTCCATGGAGGTTCCCACAAAGTAGCCATACAATTGCAAAGAACAAGCCTGCCCCCTTTATAAACTTCCTCAGCTAAGAATTGTATTCTTCTATTACCATTTCCCTGTTTAGAAACAACATTAGGAGTATACTCCATTTTCAAAGCCTGTTCCTCACTTCCTTGTTCCAATTTCTCAGCAAATCTGTTAGCATCTGCTGTATATTGATTAGAAAGAACATATTTCCCAAACCCATTGATACCACTAGTATTCCAAGCACCATTACTCTGTTGTAAATTCTTTTTGACAAAAGGGTTATTAAGATTGCTCTTACCAAACTGAACAGTGAGAAAAGGACCAGAGGGCTTCTTAAGAATACCCTTACCCTTATCATTCCTTCCAAACTCAAAACCGCTACCGACCTTATTACTAGCAATACCATCCAAACCACTGGAAGTTTTCACCCCCAGTATTCACTACATCTTCCATACTAGTGTGTTCACTACCAGGGTCTGAACCTGCTATTCCCAAACCAATCCCTGTCTTAGCCATAGAAATGCTATCCTTACTACCAGGCTGATCACAACTAGCATCTCCACCCTCCTCCATACTAGTGTCAACAGACCTAGGTTCAGAACCATTACTCTTAGCTGCAGGCTCCTTCTGGATACTATCTATAGGACTCTTTCCCAATGGAAGCTTAATAAATGACCCATCATTGCCCTTAGACACATCAACAGGACCAACAACCTTAGCAGTTACATAAGAATCATAAGAACTACCAGGCACAAATTTAAGATCAGGGTCAATAGCACCAGACTTCATAATATTACAACCATCAGCAACATCATTAATAGGAAATAACATGTTTTCCACCCCTATTATCCATAGGTGAGGATTCAGGACGTTTACGAGACTTACCAGTACTCTTAGATGAGCGAAGATTCCTAAGGACAGATCCAGTACCCACAGATGCAGATCCAGGTGAAGCAACCCTAATTTTGATACCATGACGATGTCTGCGAGCTTTACCCTCCTTCATCCTAGGTAAAGGATCAACGGCGCTCGCACTTTGAACCTTATCCGGTGACATACCGGTAAGTTCACGGAACTCTTGGATAAGTGGATCTGGGGGTTTGTTGTTTTCAATAGGCATATCAAAAGGTTTGTTTAAGGTGAATTACAAGAGGAATTACAGAGTAGAAAATGGGAGATTCAATCAGACAAAAATTCCAGTAAGTAGTAAACATATGAAATATGATTCCTGTTAATTGGCAGTCTCTAATTTGATACGATTTGAAAATGAAAAATCATAAACCACGTATGAAATACAATTCTGCAAACACAGTTTTGACATACCGTCACAATAAATTCAAAAATATGACAAATCAAACTCAAATCCTTCCAAACCAATTGGAATACTTAATTAAGACATTAAACTAAGTTTACATTTAAAAATCCAGCATTATACACTTATGAAATTCAAGATTTAGTGCTCACATATTCGGCTAAACAAGCTGCCCCAAATCAGAACTCATTTAAGACCACCATACAACATGTTTTAATTATACAAACGCACATGAAACCTTTATATTTCACAAGACATGTTTTAATTATCATATTAACATCAGATTAGACCCTGAATTCGACACATAAAACAGCCCACAATACTCCAAAGATTAATGAGCCACAGCATAACAAATCCGCATAGAGTCATAACCATACATACCCTCGTTACACCTCATACACACACCTAGGGTTTTCTTTCAGATTTAGCACTTCATTTAATGGTCATCAAATATTGTATTAGGGCTTGCTTTATGGTTATATTAGGTCGACAAAAGCTGCTAACCATGACACAACACCACCCACAACATACGACACCAAAAACAGTCCATGAATACTACACCAAACAGATTTTATAGGCGTATAAGGTTTTATGATTTCATGTGACATATATTTATTCGTATGATTCTCTTATTAACTAAAAAAAATAGATTAGGTTAACATATTTATACATATACATGTCGTGTGAATGAAATCAGAAAACACAAGGACGCTTAAACTATACCTTGTCGGATTACAAACGAATTAGGCACCAAAAACACAAGCCCCTCGAACACCAAACACACGACCACACAAGATGAAGAACCCAACGATCACACCAAGTCTTGTACACCAAAAAGGAACCGATTTCCACCTTCCTTTCTGCTCCGTATCTTCTTGATTTATTGACAGCCAATTAGATTTAGTTTATAGGGTTTCTAATGTGTCGTTATATTTGAGAGAGACAAAGGAATACTAGTAACCGGTTATGAGAGAATAACTTAAAACGTGTGATAGGTTTTAGGAATTAAAGAAGGGTGAAAGCTAAAGACACGCAACATAATTATTCAAAACAGCCAAGGTACGCAAAAAAAACTTTAAAAATTATCATTGTACGCAAGATATTTTCAAATTTGGAATAATGTACGTAATATGACCGGTAACTAATAGGTTACCAGGTTTCCAAGTTTGAAAATTGACAGGAATGGTCCCTGTGACTTGCGCTGACTTTCACTAGTCATCCTTAGAATTTTTTCCACTTACAAAAGTTACAATAATGGTTCCCATGGTTTGCGTTGACTTTCACCTTTAGTTCTTGTCTTTTTTTTCACTTATAACTCTATTTTTTTTACTAACGGCCGATTTTAATTAACTAAAAATTTGGTTTCTTACGTTTTCGTTCGTTTTTATACGTTTCACCCATTTTTATATGTGTTCATCCGTTTTTCTTATGTTTTAATACGTTTATTTCATTTTTATCCGTTTTCATCCGCTTTTACACGTTTTCATCTATTTTTATCCGTTTTTGGCTGTTTTTATACGTTTTCATCAATTTTATACGCTTTTGTTCGTTGTTCTTACATTTTTATACGTTTTCATCCGTTTTTCTTACCTTTTTTGTTCGCTTTTATACATATTCATCCGTTTTTATATGCTTTCGTTCGTTTTTCTTACATTTTCATATGCTTTTATACGTTTTAGCCGTTTTTATACGTTTTCATCTATTTTATACGCTTTCATTCGTTTTCCTTAAGTTTTCATACGTTCTTGTATGTTTTCATTCTTTTTTACGTTTTCGTCCGTTTTAATTTGCTTTTATCCGTTTTCATGCCCTTTCGTCCGCTTTTATACGCTTTTTTTCATTTTTCTTACATTTTTATACGTTTTTATCCGTTTACTTATGTTTTCATATGAATTCATATAATCATTTCATGCAATATCCAAAATAAATTTCAAAATTTTTTTTTATTAAATAATTGTCGAAAAAATATTTTCTTAAAATATTTAAAACATAAAATTCTTTTCGGAAATTTTTTTTCAAAAAATCTTTTTGAATTTTTTTTTCTATAACTTTTTTTTCGAAAATTTATTTCTAATTTTTTTTTTCGAAAAAATATTTTTGAATTTTTTTTTTAAATATTAAAAAAATAAAATTCTTTTCTGTTGTAAATATTAATGGATTTATGTCTATTCACATTTATCTTTAGTGGGCTTTAGGGTTTGAGATGCATTCATCCACCCTATATATACAATCCACTTGTAACCTTGATAATCGCTTAATAAGAATTCTCTCTTCCTGTCTTGTTCTTGTTCATTATTTTGTTACACGTTATCAGCACGAAGTTTGTTCCAAGTAAAAAAAAATGGTATGAAATTAATTATACACAATTTGGTGTGTTCATTTGTTTTTGCATGTATTATCATAGCACATTCAAAAAAATAAATATTAATTAATGAATGAATACTCTTTATTTACTGTTATCAATATCTCTACTCTTGTTTAATAAGGAGGATGTAAGCCGCGCGTTGCTGCGGGCATTTTAAATACAAAATTATTGTAAAGATTTTTTAAATTTTTTGCGGAAAGTGTCCTAACGTTAGCGTTTAATTGCGAATTTAGTGATCAAGGACCGACTTTGCAACAGGAGTGTAACATAAAGGACCAAGGACCTACTTTGCAATTGATGTATAACATGAAGGACTAATTATGTAAATTATGAGAGGACTAAATTTGCAACGAACCTCTGAGATGAAGGACCAAGTTCGTATGGATTATTTTTAAAATTGTTAAAGATAACGGTCGTTAGCTACTTAACGTCAAGTTAGTGACCAAGGACTGACTTTGCAATGAATGTATAACATGAAGGACCAATTATGTAAATTATGAGAAGACTAAATTCGTAACGAACCTCTAAGATGAAGGACCAATTTCGTATGGATTTTTTTAAAAAATGTTAAAGATAACGGTCGTTAGTTAATAGTCGTTAAGTAACTAACGACCGTTAGTTACTGTTGTGCTACAGTGTTTTTTGCTACTGTTGTGCTACATTGTTTTTTTTACAACAGGACCAACAGCCCGCTCTTTGTTATTTATATATAATTATCCAAACAAATGATCTTTGCTGTTATCATTCATTAAACAAATGATCCGCGATTCATAACACACGTTTCAAAATCCAAACAGTAAATGTTTGTTCTTGCATTGATTCTTGGTTTATTAAATGATATCAATTGAAGCTCAATATTAATTTACTAAAAGGTTAAACAAATAAGGTGAGGTATCTTGCAAATACTAAAAGTCTTGAAACGTGAAGTTCGTACACCTCAATGTGTAAAATCTATTGGATATAAATCGGTTTTTGTGCTAAACCGAAATAAGAGCTCTACAGTTATGTGTTTTAATACTTGAATTGTGAATAAATAAATTCACAAAACAATAAGTTGTTTATTGATAGACAAATTATCTCGAGGTTGATGTAGATATCTTATTGATATTTTATGAGATAAGTATCTATTCTTCCTTAAAATTGGGTTTATTAGAGCTCTTGTATTCTATGAAGGATATGTAACATCTCAAGCATGGATTACAACTTCAACTTCTAGATACGATTAATAAAGTTCTCATTAACTTTATTTGATAAAGTTGAATGAATCTGTATATGGATCAAAATAATTTTGGACGCATATTATATAAATTGTTTTTGCACATGTCTTAAAGAAATAATTGGTTTTCAAGTACCATACATAAGTACAATTGAGGTTTGGATTCAATATTGTAATTAATATGCGTCACGAGAGTGGATTTTTCTCTTTTAATATTTGTACATGCATTGTATACTTTCCAACCAATTGATTTGATATTGGGTTGGAAGCTACACATATATTTTGTCATTTTTGCAGGACTTATTCGTAACATCATCAATTTAATGGACTTCATTGTAAATTTGTTGCCAACAAAAGTATACAGGAAACTCGTTTAGAAGATTAGCATGCGATGCTTGAAAGATATACATTAAATTGAGGAGGATTATTATGCGCACTGCACTCTTATTCCCTTCATCAAGTGTTTTTATCCCACTGGGTTTTTGTTTGATAAGGCTTTTAATGAGGCGGTCTATAACGTTTAATAAACAGTGAATATCCAAGGAGGAGTGTTGTAAATATTAATGGGCTTATGTCTATTCACAATTATCTTTAGTGGGCATTAGGATTTGAGATGCATTCATTCACCCTATATATACAATCCACTTGTAACCTTGATGATCACTTAATAAGAATTTTCTCTTCCTCTCTTGTTCTTGTTCATTATTATGTTACATTTTTTTCAAAAACTTTTTTTTTTCAAATTTTTTTTTTAAATTTTTTTATGACTTATTCTTCGAAATTTGAAAAAAAAAATTGAATTTTCTTTTTTAAAAAATAAAATTCTTAAAAAAAAAATTCAAAAAATATTTTTTTTGAAATTTTTTTCTATGACTTTTTTTTCAAAATTTGAAAAAAAATTCGGAAAGAATTTTAGTTTTTAAATATTTTAAGAAAATATTTTTTCAATAATTATTTTTTTAAATTTTTTTTTGATTTTTTTTTTTTTTTTTTCATGTTTTATGAAATGTTTATATATTTATAAAGTAAAAAAAAAAAGACAAGGACTAAAGGTAAAAGTCAACGCAAACTATAGGGACCATTATTGTAACTTTTCTAAGTGAAAAAAGTTCAGAGATGACCGGTGAAAGTCAACACAAGCCACAGGGACCATTCCTGTTAATTTTCAAACTTAAAAACCTGGTAACCTACTAGTTTCCGTTCATATTACGTACATTGTTCCAAATTTAAAAATATCTTGCGTACAATGGTANGAAATGATTATAACTTTATAAGTGAAAAAAAAAAAGACAAGGACTAAAGGTAAAAGTCAACGCAAACTATAGGGACCATTATTGTAACTTTTCTAAGTGAAAAAAGTTCAGAGATGACCGGTGAAAGTCAACACAAGCCACAGGGACCATTCCTGTCAATTTTCAAACTTAAAAACCTGGTAACCTACTAGTTTCCGGTCATATTACGTACATTGTTCCAAATTTAAAAATATCTTGCGTACAATGGTAATTTTTAAAGTTTGTTGCGTACATTGACTGTTTTGAAAAATTATGTTGAGTATCTTTAGCTTTTACCCATTAAAGAATGCCGTGATTTAAGGGGAGGATCAAAGGTGTAAAAGATCTTCCAACCTTTCCAATATATTTGGTCTTATCACTACTTATTCAAATCGTACATAATGGGGTGCTACATATTGAAATAAGTATAATGTTGTGTACAATTAAAAAATAGAAATCGGCCGACTCATAGGAGACTTTTTAGTCGAGCTACACCTTTAAATGGTTGTGCCTACAAAAAGCTCACTTGGGTGATTCCCCCCACCTCTTTTAGGTTTGCTTAATGTGTCATAGCTATTTGGTGTATGTCTTGTTGTAGCTTAACTTGTTATGTTTTGATGTAACTTGTTATGTTATGTTGTATCTTCCTCCTTTGTGGGGCTTGATAATGAAATCTCTGTTCAAAAAAAAAAAAATAGGAGACTTTTTAGTCGTGTGATAAAGTTTGGAGAACATAGGTGGTGTCGTTTTATCGTATTTTGAAATGTTCTTCATAATGTAGTTCAAACTTTAGGTTAAATTCGTATTCAAAAGTTCAAATGTCGTTTCGTATTTTTTAGGTCGTTATATATGTAATGGAAATGGTATTGGGAAGATTATGAGTGGTGTTTGAAAACCATTGATTATGGATAAAATGACAAGAGAAAGATGTTTAAGAAAGGACGGTAAGATTGATTTTGCAAGAGTTCTTGTTGAAGTGAATGCTAATGAAGATTTACCTAGTGTACTTGAAATTGAATATCCTCCATTGGGTAATAGGCCAGCTAGGGTGGGTAAATTGGAAGTAAAATATCAGTGGAAGCCTCCTCTGTGTACTTATTGTTAAACATTTGGTCACTCCACTTTGGCTTGTAAGGTCAGACCTAGGACTACTGATGAGGTGGCTGCCAAGAGTGCAAACTTGAACAACAATGTTGATATAGGGTCCAAGAGTAATGATATGGGCAAATCTCAGGTGGATGATGGTTTTGTTATAGTTGGGAAGAATAATAAACCTGTGGTGGCTGCTAGTTCTAAGAAGGAGAGTGTGCAGAATAGAAACACTCAGGGTAGATCTGGTCATAATTCTTTTCCTAGGAATGCTGATAATAAACAAAGTAATTCATTTTGTAGTTATGGTAAGGGTGGTAATGTCAGGAGTGGTAATGGGGTGAATCAGGTTAGGATTCAACCTAATCCTAAGAGCAATTCAGGTGGGTCTAAATTGGCTAACCAGGGTGATGATTCTCTTGGCAAAAACCTTAATAATAAGGATAAGCTTGGTAATAACTCTTCTAAGGTTCAGTCTAAACCTGTTAACAAGCCTCAATCCTTGTAGGAACTTTGTAAAGATCCCAATTTTAAACCTAAAGTGCTTATTAGAGGTTCTAGTTCTAAGAATTCCTCTGATATAGCCATTAATGAATCCATTCCTATTAATAATTCTTACCAAGTTCTTGAAGATGTGGATATGGAGCAGAGCAATTTGGGGAAGGATGTTAATGAGAAGGAAGAGTTTTTCAATAGTGTTTGGCCTGGTTTGAAAAAGGGGTGGACATTCTTAGTGATATACCCATCTAAAGCTATTAGATTGGATTAGGCTATACATCAGTTGGATTATTTTTATAAGAATTGTCACAAATTCAAGCTTGATCCTTCTTTTGAAGATGATGATGTTAAGTTTGAGAAAGATGGAATTGCTAATGATATAAAGCCTGAATATGATCCTGTTGCTGCTAGTGATATAGTAATAATGCAGGGGTTTAAAGCCTTTGCTTGGAATGTTAGGGGTTTGAACAACACCATAAACCAAGATCAGGTCATTAAACTTCTTGGTGATGATAATTATAGTTTATGTGGTTTGTTGGAGACTCATGTTAAAAAAAACTGGCTAGGATTTGTAGTCGTGTTTTGGGTAATTGGGTGTCCAATAATTCTTCTTGTGAGGGAGGGGGGGACTAGAATCATTGTTGGATGGAATCCCAACCACATTAATGTTATGGTTATGGATCAATCTGCTCAAGTTATGCATTCTTTTGTGGAACCTCTCAATGGTGATAGAAGTTTCCACTGCTCTTTTGTCTATGCTTTTGTTCACACTGTTGATAGGAGAAGCTTGTGGAAGTCTTTGCAACGGTATAAGAGATCAGTTAATAATGAGCCTTGGGTTATTTTAGGTGATTTTAATGCTACTCTAGATCCCTCTGAAAAGTCCACTGGTGGTTCTAAAATTACAACAGCTATGAGTGATTTCATTGAGTGTATTGAAGACATTGGAATGGATGATATTGCTATGTCTAGGCTTGGTTTTACTTGGAACAAGAGACCTGGTAAACCTGGTGGTTTGTTGAAGAAATTGGATAGGGTTATGGGTAATGCTTCATTCATGTCCTCTTTTCCTACTTCTTATGCTCTGTTTCTTCCTTTTATGACATCTGATCACACCCCTTCTACTTTTGTCATTCCTGATGTTGTGAGAACCAATGCTAAACCTTATAAGTTCCATAACTATTTAGCTTCTAAAGAGGGTTTTCTGCCTGCTGTTAGGGATGTTTGGGATACTAATGTTGTAGGTTATTCTATGTTTGTTGTGGTTTCTAAATTGAAGATGCTTAAGAAGCCTTTGAGGAAGCTTAATCTCGAGCAAGGTAACATTTTTGAGAATGTTAAAAATCTTAGAGATGAGTTATCGAGAATTCAAACTCTCATGGTTGCTGATCCACACTCTATTGCTTTGAGATAAGCTGAATACAATTATCTTAGAGCTTACAAAGCTACTTTAAAAGATGAAGAATCTTTTCTGAAGCAGAAGTCTAAAACTATGTGGTTAAAGGAGGGGGACAGAAAATCTAAGTATTTCATAATGTTGTTAAAGGTAGACTGAATAGAAACAGAATTTCAATGGTTGAAGATTTGAATGGGGTTCCTCATTTTGGAAATGATATGGGCAGAATCTTGGTTAATCATTTTCAGAGTGTTCTTGGTAAAAGTTCTTTTGTTAGTCCTATTGAAGATCCTGATGGCCTTTTTCTTCACAAAATTTCTTCTGCTGATGCTATGTATATGATTAGAGAGATCTCTGATGATGAAGTTAAGTTGGCTTTGTTTGATATTGATGGAAACAGGGCCCTAGGCCCAGATGGGTTCTCTTCTCAATTCTTTAAATCTTCTTGGAGTATTATTGGAGATGATCTGTGCAATGCTGTGAGAGAATTCTTCAAATCTGGCAAGCTTTTGAAAGAGGTTAATTCTACTATTATATCTCTTGTTCCTAAATTGCAAACTCCTAGAATGGTTTCTGATTATAGACCCATTGCTTGTTGCAATGTGGTCTATAAGATCATTAGCAAAATCATTGTCAGTAGAATTAAGAACTGCCTTGGGGATTTAGTTGATCAAAACCAGAGTGCTTTTATCCTCAACAGACAAATTAGTGATGATATTCTTCTTGCTCAAGAATTGTTGAGGGGATATCATCTTAACAGGGGTTATTCTAGATGTGCATTTAAAGTAGACATACAAAAAGCTTATGACTCTGTTGAATGGAGCTTTTTGGAAGCCTGTTTGAAGAATTTTGGGTTTCATAAAACCATGATTAAATGGATAATGGAGTATGTTACTTCCACTTCCTTTTCTATTAATATATGGTTATATGTATGGCTTTTTCAAAGGTAGAAGAGGTTTGAGACAAGGTGACCCCCTGTCTCCTTATCTTTTCACTTTAGTTATGGAAGTTCTTAATTTGATGATCAAGAGACATGTTAAGCTTAATCCTGATTTCAAATTCCACTAGAAGCTTAATATTACTCACATTTGCTTTGCTGATGATTTGCTGCTCTTTTGCCATGGTGATACTAGATTATGACAACTTTGAAACAAGCATTGGATTAATCTGGTAATGTCTCTGGCCTTTTACCTAGTCTTTCCAAAAGTACTGTTTATTTTGGTAATGTAATGGATTCTGTTAAGGATAGAATCTTAGACATTATGCCTTGAATGTGGGTAAACTTCCAGTGAGGTATTTGGGTGTGCCTCTTATAACCAAGAGACTGTTTATTAAAGACTGTCCGTCTCTTATTGATAGGGTTAGGAAGAGGATATGGATTGGAAGAACAAATCATTGTCTTTTGCTGGCAGACTCCAACTTATTCTTTCTGTTGTGGGGTCTATGCAAATTTATTGGTCTTCTATGTTTATTATGCCTGTGTCTATTGCCCATGAAGTGGAGAGATTAATGAGAGAATTTTTTATGGAATTATGGTAAATTCAGGAGAGGTAAGGCTAAGGTTAAATGGAGTGATGTTTGTAAGCCAAAGGTTGAAGGGGGTCTTGGCATAAGGTCTTTTGAAACTTGGAATATTGCTTTAATGTCTAAACACATTTGGAATTTGATCACTTGTAAAGATTCCCTTTGGGTAAAATGGATGCATATGTATAGGTTGAAGGGTAGAAATTTTTGGGATATACCTGAAAAGTAGGGTACTTCTTGGAGCTGGAAAAAGATAATTGGAATTAGAAGTGTCATTAGAAGTCATCTTGTACATAAAATTGGAAATGGTTCCAATACTTCCTTGTGGTTTGATATATATTTGGCATCATGTATGTCCCCTGAGTAGTTTTATTTCTAAAAGAAAGATATATCAAGCTGGGCTTTCTCTTGGTACAAAAGTTGCTGAAATGATTGACAAGGGAGCTTGGTTATGGCCTAAATGTTTAGCTGATGAATTTGATGGTCTGATGGTTATTGACCCACCTGTTATTCATGAGGACAAATTTGATAAAGTTATGTGGAAAACCAACTCTGGTATGCATAAAAGTTTCTCTGTCTCTAATGTTTGGAATGATATTAGAATGGGCAGCTTTGTGGTTCCTTGGGCTAAGTTAGTTTGGTTTAGCCAATGTATCCCTAGGCATGCTTTCATGGTTTGGCTTGTTATTCTGGGTAGATTGAAAACTCAAGACAAAATTGGTGTTCGGGAAAGTAATAATGACATGAAATGTATTTTCTGCAAAAGAGTTAAAGACAGTCATGACCATTTGTTTTTTGACTGTGAGTTTCCTTTGAAGATTTGGAACATAATGAAGAACCTGGTAAAACTAAGTATGGCTCCTAATTGTTGGACTGAGATTCAAGATTTTATGCTTAGAAGACCCATTAATAAGTCTGTATGGAGTATACTTCAAAGGCTTCTAACTGGGGCTTCTATTTACTACATTTGGCAGGAGAGCAACTTGAGAACTTTCCAAGGTAAGGCTAGAAGTATTGATGATATTTGCTATTTGATTCAGGATGTTGTTAGGCTTAGGATTCTGGGTCTTAATCTTTCTGATTCTGACCAAGTCCTTGAAGCTGCTCAAATTTGGGATTTCCATGTGGAAAGAGTTATTAGCAAGAAGAAAATTAAGTTCTCTGATGGCAGGAAGAATTCATAGGTCCACCTTCTTTTGGGCTGAGGCCTGGTATATCAATGGGAAAGTTACTGATGGGTATGCTGCTAAGTGGATTATGGTAAAACAGGCCAATGATATGTTATGGGTTGCTGAAGACAAGAGATGGCTTAAGGATTGGAATTCTGCTCTTTGGAGGCATGGGAAGATTAAATCTTTTGTGCATTGGTTATGTGTTTATTGGTTGTCTTTATGTTTCATTGACATTGTTAAGTATTGGCTTATCTCATTTTTGTATTTTTTTTCCCAAAGCATGTTTTGGGTATGTCAGTTGACATTAGCTTCAATGGGGTTGTCCATTTGAAGTTTAGTTTGTAAAGTTTGGTTGTTTAATATAGTTTGCTGAGGTAGGTTCCTTTTTACCCAAAAAAAAATACTTGTTATGGCAAATTTGGCACCAAATTAAATTTTTTTTACAACATATAGGAGTGAAACTTTAGTCTTAATAAGCGTCTCATGGATAGGAATTATATAGCTAGCACAAAAACCTTACCACTCAAAAATTTTCACCCCAAATATGTGAGGTTCGACTTTATATCTTCAGGAAAAAGCATTTACCTTTAATTCTTATGAGTGTACCGGTAATATATAGATTCTAGAACTTGCGTTTCTGATACATCCCGAGGCCCTAGTGAGACTACATTCGTGTAGTTAGTATTTACTATATGATAAGAGGCATTGGGATAACCCTTGTTGTAAACCTGTATTATAATTACATTGGCTTCATTCGCCAAGTAATTTTCCCACACCCTTGCGATATACTCATCTTTAGTACACGATACCCCTAGTACACCCCTCAGAGCCAACCTTTTTCACGGTTCTCGTGATATTTCGGTGGATTTCCAAAATATTAATGAAGAACTTTGTTTACAATCCACCCCCAAATGTACACCCAAATCGCCTTAGCCTACCTTGTATGCACTCATTTTTAGTGCATTATTGTTATTTGTTAAACCATTTGTCAATTGTCTAATTGGTTACATAGTTGTTAAGTCGAGTCATATCTTGTAGATACAGTTTTGGGATGATTGGGACTCATGGGTAAAAGTACTAGTGTTATGTAGTAAAAGGGGATGTTATTGCCCCTTATATACGTTAACGTTTAAAGTACTCCAAGTGTTTTGATTTAATTAATTCGGGTCGTTAATTATTTATGTAAAAGTTGAAGTGTAGGGAGGATGCAAGATCCCTTTGATGTATTACTTTGGATGGTAGGGCAAAAATGTATAATAAATAAATAAATAAAATAGAAAAAGAAAAGTGAAAAAAAAACATAAAGGCTACCATCCGCGTCTTTTTATTTTTGTTTAAGTCAATATAGTGTCTATAAAAATACAAAAAGAGTTAGTAGTTAGCGAGTTGAGTCGAGTCTTGGCTTAGCAACGCCTCATTGTACATGTAATTGACCAAGATAATTGACTTGCCACCAGTAAAATTCCCTTATCCAACAAACCGTGTTTTCCATATCCTTACACCTAACGTTACAACCCTTTAAAAGACCTTAATTGATAGTTTATCCTAGGTGCTTACGGTAATCTATGTGCTATGACAGGCAGAGAGTGTTATATTTTCCCTTTTCCATATGTGTCATATAACTTTATACACCCGAGAGATGTGAGAATCGAAACACTTATTGTGAGGTGCTAGTATATAATTTTCGTGCTTATTTTGACTAACGTGGAACAATCGTGTGATGTAATTACTGTCATATTAATGTTAAAAATGACCCCTAACTTGTAAATTGATTAGAATAAAAGCTCATTTGCTTGAGGACAAGCAAATCCCAAGTGTAGGGATATTTAATACCTTTTTAAGGAGTCATTTAAGCCCAAAATCATGTTTATATGATCAAATATTGCCTTAAATCGTTTCTTTTTGCATTTTAGGTACTTGGGATGAGAATTCTGGAATTTGACGCTTTTGGACGTGTTTGGATGAAAAAGTGAAGAAAACAACAAAGTCGGGAAAAACCGTCAAGATGGAAGGCTGACGGCGTCACGTTCTACTTGGTGATGCCGTCACTTGTTAATTTGGAGCTGGAAGATTTTACACACGTTGCTTCAGAACACTTTAAAGAATTATAACCCAACGGCGTCAGGTGTATTTTGAAGTAGGGATTCACGTTTTAAGATTGCTAGAGACGGCTTAGAGAGTTTATAAAGGGACGGCGTTAGAGTATAAAGCATGACGGTGTCAGAGCGGCGACTTGCACAAGACGAAACCCTAAACATGGCGGGCTGACGGCGTCAGAACTCATAACCTGACGCCGTCAGCATTGTAAATCTATATATAGTTTTCGTTTTATTTTCATTAGGAGTGACATCTTTTGGTACAAAACCCTAAACGATTTCCAGAGTTATTGTAGGGCTTTTTCAGCCTTCTTCATCCATGTTCTATTGAAGATAAGTTATCCTTTTAATCATTCAATATGTCTATGTGTTGTTTGATTATTTGTTTATCTTTTCTTCACTTTAACATGCTAGCTTAAGTTTATTTGTGTTTGCTTAGATCTAATGAAACCTAGTTATTAATGAAACCTATTTTATTTGTATTTGCTTAGATCTAATGAAACCTAGTTATTGATTTGTTGTCTATTGTTTAGTTGATTGCTTCACGTTAGGCTAAGAAAACTGGCTGACTTCTTTTATGTAACTAGCTTGAATGTCTTAGAAAACGTAATCATAGCGTGCATTATTTGTTTTTCTCGTTGTATTTATTGCATGAATTGATGTTTATGATCCTATAATTTCTTAATAGACTTTAAGGTTGTAGGTGAAATTAATGTTCATAGAGTTGGGGAATGTAGTACACCCCCACGACCGGTATTAAGGAATACAACGCTTCAACTAAAACAAGGACGTGACAATTCAACAAATTAGTAAAAGATAACTAGGAAGTAGTGACACCTAAGTAAACACGTTTTTCTCACCATAAAAAGTTCACCAATTTACTTTTCTTGCTATTTTAATTTTAGTTTTATAAAAATAGTTTTTGGGTTAGTTGGATAGCAACTAATTCCGCCTTTCCCTTCAAAATTGAGATTTTAATTGCTTTCAAAAAAAAATTAAAAACATAAAAAGAATCATTCCTCACCTTTAGACTTATCTTGACATACACTTCAACCTAACGACACTATTCCCCTAGAGAATGATCAATCCCTCGGATTTACCTATACTACACCACAACGGTCAGGTACACTGCCTGGAGGATTGCAAAACTTCTTGAGATCCATTGAAAAGTAAAACTTCTTGTGAGGTTGCAATATCTCGCATCACTACGATTTTGAGAAAATCCTTAAGGTGTTGGTTTGGGTCATCGGACCGAAGTTCGTGAAAAGCACATCCATTTTGCACCAACCGGATGGTGTCGGATCGCAAGTGAGACACATTTGCTTCTTCGGGAAGCTCAATGGTATTTCGCTAGCCTTCGTGGCTTGGTCAGGAATACTCACCTAGAGTATGGGGTCTAGGATACATGGGTGGATTTGGAGGGTTAGGTGGATTGGGTGAATGGAGTGTAATTTCATTCACCATGCTGGCAATGAAAAGTTTTATAAACAAAAAGAACAAAGAAAATATAGACTAAAAAAAGCTAAAAAGAACAATAAAAAATTCACTAGATAGGAATCTCATGAACTATACCTAAACGAGATAGAAATCGAAATTTAGACTATTCTACTACAGCGGCGCAAAAAACTTGATGCGTCGAGTTGCAACACACAAAGTTTTACAACTCACCTATGCAGTGTATGATATGTGGTTTTGCAACCTTGCAAAAGGTTTTACTTCTCAAGGGATCTTGAGAAGCTTGCAATCCCCACCAGGCAGTGTACCTGACCGATGTAGTATAGTGAGTGGCAAGTACCCGGGATTGATCGTTCTCTAGGGGAATAGTGTCGTTAGGATTGAAAGCTACATGAACTAGGTCTAAAGGTGAGGGATGATTCTTTTTTTGTATTTTTATATTTTTATGAAAGCAAAGTAAAAATCTCGGGTATTGGAAGAGTGGGCGGAATTAGTTGCTAGTCAACTAACCCAAATAACTACTAATGCAAATAAAATAAAAAGACAAGAAAAGTAAATTGTGGAACTTCTTATGATGAGAAAATGTGTTTACTTAGATTTCCTTACTCCCTAGCTATCTCTTATTAATTAATTGGTTTGTTATAATTGTTTGGATGAAGGGTTGTTTTCCTTAATACCAATCGTGGGGGTGTGTACGAATTTCCCCAACTCTATAAGCTTCTATCTCTTCCTATGACGACACCCACTATCATATCATGGCCTCCCAAATAGTCACTTATGCATTAAAAACAACCAATAACTCCGGTGTACACAACCAAGAAACGTTTATTAAGACGTTCAAGCACATTACCATATAGGAAGTTGGCCAGTTTTCTTAAGCCTAACGCAAAATCAATCATCCAATACAATCAAACAAACCAACAATGAATAATTAATAGCTAGGTTTCATTAGATCTAAGCAAACACTAAAAAACCTAAGCTATAGCATATTAAAAGAAAGACAAGAATAAAAGATAATCAAGCAACACATAGACATATTGAATGATTAAAAAAGTAGACTTATCTTTAATTAAACATGGGTAAAAGAAGGGGTTGAAACCCTTACAAAAGCTGCGAAAATCGTCTAGGGTTTGTCGCAAAAAAGTTCCACACTAATGAATGAAAAATCCAAAACTATATATAGATTTACAAAGGTGACGGCGTCCCCTTTTGAAGGCTGACGCCGTCATCTCGCCGCTATTAGGTTTTCTTGTCGTCCAATCCACCTTTTTGACGCCGTCCCCCTTTAAAGTCTCTGGGCCGTCTCTCTTTGAGCTAATACGTGACGGCCTACACATTTTATAACGTGACGCCGTCACGTTATATGCTTCATATTCTTTTCTGGCGCGTCAAGTGTAAACAATAATCCACCTCTTGATTCATTGAGTGACGGCGTCTCCTTGTGACTCATGACGCTGTCAGGTACAATTTCCAGCTTGGTTTCTTGACTTTGTCGTTTTCTTCACTTTTAACTCCAAAAACGTCAAAAATGCTCCATTTTCCAAAATTCTTGCCCAAAGTACCTAAAATGACAAAAGGAACGATTTGAGGTAATATTTGATCATAATAACACGATTTAGGGCTTAAATGACCCCTTAAAAGCGTAACAAATATTTCCTTATAAAATACCCTTACACTTGAGATTTGCTTGTTCTCAAGCAAATGAGCTTTTATACCAATTAAAATACAAGTTAGGGGTCATTTAACATTAATATAAAAGTAATTACAACAAGTGATCGTTCTACCTTAATCAAAATAAGCACGGAAATTATACACTAGCACCTCACATATAGTGTTTGGATACTCTCATCTCTCGGGTGTTATAAATCTATATATCACTAATGGAAATGGAAAGATATCACTCACTACCTGTCATAGCAAATAGATTACCATAGGCTTGGGAAAGGATAAAAAACCTCCACCACTTGGCATAAGCACCTAGGAAAACTATCAAAGAGGGCTTTTCAAGGGTTGTAATGTTAGGTGTAGGGATATGGAAAACACGGTTTGTAGGATAAGGGATATTTAACTGGTGGCAAGTCAATTGTCTTAGTTAATTACATGTACAATGTCGCATTGCTCAGCCAAGACTCGACTCAACTTGAGCTAACTATGAAATAACCTAAACATAAATAAAAATAATAAAAGGAACGGGATGGTAGTCCGTATGTTTTTTTTCCACTTGTCTTTTTCCATTTTTTTTTTTTTTTTTTTTTTTTTCATACATTCTTGCCCTACCATCCAAAATAATACATCGTCAGGAGCTCGTTTCCTCCCTACACTTGAACTTTTACATAAATCAAAATAAAGACTCGAATCAAGATAATCGAAACGTTTGGAGTACTTTAAAACATTAACGCATATATGGGGGTAATAAAAGATGTTCTTCCCCATTAATCCATTACACTAGTACTTTACCCATAAGTCCCAATCGTCCCAAAACAATATGTACAAGATATGTCTCGACTTAGCAACCATGTAACCAATTAGACAATTAACGAAGAGTTTAAACAAATAACAATAATGCCTTAAAGATGAGTGCATACAAGGAATGCTAAGGCGATTTGGGTGTACATTTGGGGGTGGACAGTAAAAAAATTATTTCTTTAAGTAAAATGCTTAAAGTTAGAAATGGAAAAAGATAGGCTCTGAGGGGTGTACTAGGGGTATCATGTACTAAAAATGAGTACATTGCAAAGCTGTGGGAGAATTACTTGACCAATGAAGTCAATGTAATTATATTACAGGCTCAAAACATGGGTTATCCTAATGCCTCTTATCATTTAGTAAATCCTAACTACACGAATGTAATCTCACTTGTGGTCTCGGGATGCATCACTAACGCAAGTTCTAGAATCTAAATACTACCGGTACACTTACAAGCACTAATAATGAATGCTTTTTCCTAACAAATCTAGGGGCGAACCTCACATATTTGGGGTGGAAATTTTTGAGTGGTATGGTTTTTTGTGCTAGTCATATAACTCCTATCCATGAGACGCTTATTAAGACTAAAATTTCACTCCTAAATGTTGTAAAAAAAATTTAAATTTGGTGCTAAAATTACCCTAACAAGTATTTCTATTAGTTTTATTACACATCTACTATCAAACGAAACAAAAAATCAAGTGCAATTGTAATCTCTAAGGTATCCTCATTTACCCCCTTTACACTTAAGTTGAACATTATCCCCAATGTTCTTAAAAATTAATAAAATAAAGATAAATGAAAAATAAATGAAACAAATATTCCCCTGATTAGTTCGGTGTGGATGATGTAGTAACATGGTTAAATCCTCCTCCAAGAAAATGTGAAAACTCAAGATTAAAGTGGTGCTAAAAACTTGATGTGTTGCATATACATCTTCTTGTCCAATATAACCTGTTAAATAACTAAGAAAAGAAACAAGAAACCTCGCATAAAATCGTCGGTAATTCTATACAGAAAAAATAAATAAATCCTAGAAAGCAAGTAAAGATATAATGCTTGTGGAATGAATATTTGCAGATTCCTGGAGTTTATAAATTACAGATTTTATGAAATTTTACAATTCCAGCACAAAAACAAAAACCTAGAAATTTTTCAGAAAATAACACCTGATGTCGTCAGGTTGTAAAACGTGACGCCATCAGAATTGATCTGACAGAATTCTTATATTTTGTTTTCGGAAAATTTCTAGAAAAACCTATGCTTTAATTCCTGGAATCCTGCAAAATATTCATTATGACTCGATACAAGCATTTGACTCAAACAAATACTAATATGCATGTTTATATCTCATTGTTATCATTCATGTTCAATTCGTTCTTTAAAACAAATTTGGATTTCTCTTACACTTATTTTTTTGCAAAATACCTTTATATGTAATTAAGATGAGGTTAAAAACAAAATAAAGCATTTCCACAATTTATATTTAAGACATGAACAATAAACATTAAGAATGAAAAATGCATACAGAAGCAAATAAAAACAAATAAACAAACAAACAATTAAAAAGCTTGGGTTGCCTCCCAAGAAGCGCTTTTCTTTATTTACGAGTCTTGTAGCTAGACTCAAAGTCACGACCTACGTTTCTTCGTTGTCGAAGACAATGCCTTCCTCATTAATCATCTCGTTACTATCTTTCTAGTAATGCTTAACCCGTTGTATGTTTACTGTGAATTCTCTATTCTCGTCATCTATTAACACCACAGCTCCAGCTTTTGACGAGCTTTTCACAGTAAATGGTCCATACCATCTAGATTTTAACTTACCTGGAAATAATCTTAAATGAGAGTTATACAGCAGAACTTTGTCTCTCTCCGAGAATTCCTTGGGGCTTTTAATCCGTTGATCGTGCCATTTCTTAGCCCTTTCTTTTTTTAGGGTAAAAGGTCAAAACGACCCGGTAAATATATTACTCCAAAAAGCATTTAAGTACAACGGATATGGGTGAATCCCATATCTCAGCCCGTTACACAGGCGTAAAGCTTACATAACAAGATACTTCCTATTTTCTAAACAAGAAAAAAAACCACTAACCACATGATAACAAAAGAAAATGACAAAAATGTAAACTACTTCCTACGACCTTGGAGATTAAAGCCATACATGGCATTAAGAGCATCCAAATTCCCTGGAAGATCATAAATTTGCTTTGAATAATCATCATAGTCATCAAACTCATTTTTCTTTGTATGTTATGGAGGATTCATAGGCTTCGAGTCTCAATTCATCAAGCTCCTGAAGTTGCAAGAATCTATTGGTCCCAGCGACCTTATAATCTAAATTGCAAGCTTTAAGTGCCCAATATGCTTTGTGTTCTAGTTCTACTGGAAGGTGGCATGCCTTGCCATAGACCATGCGGAAGGGGGTTGTCCCAATAGGCGTTTTGTAGGCAGTTCGAAATGCCCAGAGAGCTTCGTCAAGCTTGAAAGACCAATCCTTCCTGTTTTGGTTAACTGTTTTCTCTAGTATGCATTTTATCGCTCGATTTGTGTTTTCGACCTGGCCATTGGTTTGAGGATGATAAGCGGTGGAGAATCTGTGTGGAACTCCATATCGTTTCATGCCCTTTTCCATTTGTGCATTATAGAAATGAGCCCCCCTATCGCTAATAAGAGCCTTTGGGATTCCAAACCTAGCAAACAATTTTTTTAGGAAATGAACAACTACCCTAGCATCATTAGTTCTAAGGGCTTGTGCTTCTACCCACTTTGAGACATATTCAATAGCCACTAAGATGTATTCATTTCCCCCGGATGATGGAAAGGGTCCCATAAAATCTAGTCCCCAAACGTCGAAGATCTCACAAACTTGTATTAGTTCTGAGGTGCTTCATACCTCCTGGAAATATTTCCAGCTCTTTGACATGCGTCACAAGCTTGTATCATTCCTTTCACATAGCGAAATATAGTAGGCCAATAGAATCCTGCATCAAAAAAAATTCGTGCACTAGTGTTTATCCCATGACGCCCTCCAGATGGACCGGCATGACATTCTTTCATGATCTTGATTGCCTCTTTTCCAGAAACACAGCGCCTGATTATTTGATTAGGACAACTGCAAAACAAGAAAGGTTCGTCCCAAAAATAGTACTTCAATTGAGTGAAGAACCTCTTCCTCTCGTGCCTATTCATGTATTCAGGAATAACCCTGCTTGCTAGATAATTGGCGTAGTCCGTGTACCATGGTTCAGAATCATTTATTAACATGAGTGGTTCTTCAGGAAATGAATCCCGAATTTCACCCTTGTCAGATTCACTAAGGTTTGGGTTTTCGAGGCGAGAAAGATGATCAGCCGCCAGATTCTCAGCGCCCTTTTTGTCACGTATATTTCGACATCAAACTCTTGCAATAGTAAGATCCAACAATTAATCGTGGTTTATAAAAAGATATCGAAGGCCTGAATGATCAGTAAAAACAATGGTTTTTTATAGGACTAGATATTGGCGAAACTTATCAAAAGCAAATACCACGGCCAAAAGTTCCATTTCAGTGCTGGTGTAGTTTTCTTGAGCAGGATTCATGGTTTTGCTAGCATAGTATATAGGCTGAAACTGTTTGTTAAACCTTTGGCCTAACACTGCTCCAACGGCATAATCGCTAGCATCGCACATGATCTCAAATGGCAATTCCCAATTAGGTGTAACCATAATTGGAGCATGTGTGAGATCCTGCTTCAAACGATCGAATGCATCCTTACATTCTTGAGAGAAATCGAACGGAGCATCCTTAACCAGCAACTGAGTCAATGGCCGAGCTATCTTTGAAAAATCTTTGATGAACCTCCTGTAAAAACAGGCATGAACCAAGAAGCTACGTATTGCCTTGACTGTGGTTGGATAAGGTAACTTGGATATAGCTTCAATTTTTGCTCGGTCCATGATATGTGCTATTTTACACATACTTTTGACCTTAGTTTCAGTGTAGATAAGACCAAAAACTAACGTTAAACGCCAAAGATATCTTTTTTTTTGTGTTTGTGATCGTGCAGGAAAGGATATTGCATAAATTGCATGAAAATCAACCTAAAAGCCTAAAACGAGCACGAGATGTGGAAAAGTGTCACAAAGCCGAGTCAAAGATGAAATCTACTCAAGGAAAGCCCGTGATGACGAGTTTATTTCTTAAAAAGCTCAAGAAGATGAACGCTACGCTTAATCAAACCAGAAAGATATTCATGAGAAGAAGCTTCCAAAATTGAGCAGAGTGAACGTTTTTACATCTTTGAAGACTTGAAATAAACGTCAACACATGCCTCGAAGTTACATGATTTTACCTTTAGTAGTTTAAACGTTTATTGGTATTGTAATAGAAGTTTGATGATGATTTCATAACTTGTAAAAGTCTAGGGGGCAAAGCGTACACGTAAGCAAACTTGTAAACCCCCTAGCTTGATAAATTTATTGGTAGCTTCATTTGTAAGCATTAGACTAGGTTAGATTTAGGAGTAGTTTAGGTGTAGCTTAGTTATTTATGCTTTAGTGTAACTTTTATTTTGAATGCTAGCTATTTTCACGTCTTATTTTCTAGCTTATTTGAGTTCTTTACAAGCTTTCTTACAAGTCTTTAACTTTTAAGCTTATTACATGTTCTTGATCTTTCTTTAAAGCTCTTATAGACTTTTCACCACCTTTGCATGTGTTTTCATTCAAATTTATAAAAATAATGGGTAGGCTTAAATTTGTTCGTTAGCTTTTATGGCTTATTTAGTGATTAATACTTATTTCTAAAAGCTTTTATAATTTTATAGTTAAATTTAGTTTTCTTGTGAAAAAAGTGTCCTGTCCGTTTTATTAAATCTATCGAGTATGCCATTTAGGTATAGAGTTTGTTTTCAAAGTTTAGAGTTTAGCAGTGGTTAAGAGTTTAGCGAGTATGGGGGTTTTAATGTTTTTAGCGAGTATCATTAGGTTTCAGCGAGTATGGTTTACATTTCTAGCGAGTATGAGAATTTTTACAGTGAGGGATCTAGTCTAAGCGAGTAGGACTTCAAACTAGCGAGTATGGGATAAAAAAATCTAGCGAGTATGGTTTTTCTTAGAATAGCGAGTATGGAATTTTTTATATAGCGAGTATGGATTTTCTTTTATAGCGAGTATGGATATTTTAAGGTCTTTGTTTATATTTTTTTAGCTAGTGTCGTTCTTTTCTAAGCCGAGCTAGGCTTTTGTTTCACCTCATCGTTTATCGAGTGAGGTTTTTATTTTCTTAATTCTAAAAGTTATGCTGTCGAATTTTTTAAAACCTTTTTAGTTACGTTTTATATCAAAGTTTATGTCTTTCATTTTTAGTCTTACCTTTTATTTACGTTAAATGTTTTTCAAGTTTTTATACTTTATCGCTTTACGTTTTTAATATGAGTCGTGAGTAGTTTTAAATCGTGTTTTGCTTAGTGGTTCGAATTTGTGAGTTAAGTGAGAGGTTAAACGTTTGTGATAAATAATCGAAAGATTATTTAGACGTGTGATTTGATTATTCGAAGGATGAAAAACCTTTGAACGTTAATTCATTCGTTTAGAGTTGTTATCTTTTCAAAGATTAATCAAACTAATCTCGAGAAAGGAAAATAACTCGTCACAAACTTTTACTCAAGCTTAATAAACTTATTCGAGTCGCTTTGCAAACACATTTCTTTTAAATTCATTTACCGTTTTCATTACTTATCGCTTTAGTTACCCTTTCTTTAGTCATTTTTATTCATCAAGTTTATTCATTTACTTATTTCATGTCATTTTACCGCTTTACTTTACTTTAATTTGTCATCGTAGTATAAACAAAAACAAAACCTTCTTTTAAACTTTATTCACTACACATATCTCACGATCTTGAGTGACGCGATCCATATTCAACCCTCGTTGGGACAACGATCCGTGGTTTGAGCTTGCACTTTGCTCCCGCGACACATCAATTTTTGGCACCGCTGCCGGGGAGCGGTTGATAAGATTAAGTTATTCGATCGTTTGAGTAATGTGTTTTGGAGACCCTTCTTTCGAGAAGTTAAAACTTTTGTAAATATTTCCAAAATATAAAAACACAAAAAGATTTTTTTATTCAAATTTGTTTTCACTTTTGATTTCACTTTTCTAAAATCAAAAATCCAAAAAGATTTTCCATTTAAAAATTGGTTTTCATTTTTAACGTTTCATTTTTCAAAACATAAAAACCAAAAACAATCTTCTTACCCCCTATTATTTAATTCTCATGGATTCATTGATACTTTGTGTTGGTTGTGGTGAGCCACTCTATGGTGCACCGTGTCGATACTGTACATGTGAAAGGTGTGGAAACGATATTCGAAACGGAAGTTGTTTGTGTTGTGGTTCAAGTAATTCGTTATCGTATGATCAAAACCCTAATTCATTCGACTATCCTTCAGATTCTTCCAACTACCCACCTCAGCCCGACTTATCTTGGTTTTGTAATGGATGTGGGGATCATTTGGATCCGACTTCAAACTATTGTCAACGGTGTACTTGCATGAGGTGTGGTAGAAGTCTTAATAATGGATTCTGTTCGTTTTGTGCTTTTAAAGATGAAAATTCATATTCTTAAAATTTCAATTCAAACTTTTCCAATTATCCTCAAAACGATTCTTACTTCCCTCCTCAAAACACTTATGAGCAAGAACCGTATTTCAATCATGATTCATTTCAACATCCACCAAATCTGTCACAACAATCTTACGGGTGTGAGTATTGTGGAGGTCCGCATTTTAGCAACAATTGTCAAACGAGGAACCCGTTTCCTTGTAACAATTATAATTATCCTCACCAAGATCAACCTCTACAAGATCAAATGATTCAAAATCAACCTTATCAATGGGATCCTGAACTTTACCAGAAACTTCAAGAGATATTGAGTGAAACGGATAGATTGTTGAAGAAACTTACCAAAGACGACTCTCATCAGAAAACGTGTGGAGAACTTCTAGCCGAAGAACAAGCATCTAGAGAAAGCTCTCAATATCGTGAATCTTTCATTTACAATGGTGATGATGATGAGGCGTCCACTCAAATTTGGTTATCTTATCTCAACACAACCGTCAAGGATGATGGCAGCAAAAGCATGGAAGAATTACTTGCTGAAATAAGAGCGGCTAAACTTCGAAAGGCTTTTATTTATGACGATGATTCCGATGACGACGAGGAGAGAATAGTACCGTTCAACGTTTTTCCTCAAATTGCACCTATCTGTCCTCCCGTAAGACCCGAGGATTCTCTAACAATGGGGGACGAGCCTCTCGGCACTACTCCGGCAACGGAATCGGACGAAATCAATAAGTCTAGTGTGGAGAACCTTGTCCCAATCCAAAGTGAATCCGGGGAAACTTCTAACGGTGATGGTGAAACCTTTGATAATGATCGTCTTGATAATCTTGTTGATACGAATGATAAGCCGTTTGATGATACTAACTTTGATCCGGAGGGAGATATTCGTTTTCTTGAAAGTTTATTACTTGAAGAACCATTACCTCCTCTCCCTCCGAAGAACGATGAAGTTATTGATGAGTCCATTGATAATCATGATGAGATATGTTCAGAGTCTGACGAAGGTTACACTTCCTTGTCTTGTGGAGAAATCGAGTACGTTGAAGGAGAAATTTCCCCGTGTGGCAATCCCACCTCAATTTCTGAACCTAATATTCCCGACTTCTCTCCAGAAGAGATCGATGTTCTTTCAGATATTGATGAAACTTCGAATGAATCAGATAACCCAGTTCTTGAAACTTTCAAAACAACTTTCACCAATCCTCTGTTTGATTTCGAACCAGATTTTACTATGATTTCAGATAATCCGCTCTTTGATATTCAGATTAAGGATAGTGACGAGTCTGTTACAGAACCCGAGGTTACTAATGATCATCATATGGTTGATTCTCTTCGCGATGAGTTTTTAACTCCAGTCGACCCGACTCCATCAAGAATTGAAGAAGTTTTTGAGCCTACTAAGTTGTCATCGACTAAGGATTCGTCATCTTTTACCGTGGTTGATGCTCCATTATCGTTCCTTTCAGAAGATAAAATTTTTAAACCCGGTTTATTATCTTTTAAAGACTCTCATGGGCTCCAGCCCGACATCCTTGCTTCGTACGTTACTATTGAAGAATTTGTTGATGAAAATCTGAAGAAGGATGATTATAAGACTAAGGAGAAAGTTGTGCTTAACCTGGAGGATCTCTTTGAATTTGACCTCGCAATCGTTGTTATGATCTTTCTTCCTTATTTTACCTATGCTGTTGTTTCACCCATCCGTAATTCCCTCGGGAGTGAGGATGTTGTTTTTGATCCCGGCATCGTCACTTTTCAAGCCGGCTGTTTCATTTGCTCCCCCAAGGACGATTAAATTCGGGGCGAGTCTAAGCTACACGACTCGTTACTAAACAAGCGCTTCGTGGGAGGCACCCCATGCTTATCCTTTTTATTTCATGATCTAATAAGTAACGCGAGGAGGGCGACCTCTTCCAATCTTGTGTTTGCTTGGTTGTTTGTGTTTGTGCAGGATTTCCCCAATTCATGATGACTCTCGTGCTCGTGGATCGTCTCATCTCCACTCGAGTCCCATGTCTTGATGCTGGATTGGAAACCACTATATCCAAATCTTATCGACTAATGGTATCTTTGGCATACTTAATAAACGGCCTTAGAATTATTGTTAGGATTACCCTTACCTTTGAAACATTGAGGACAATGTTTATCTTTAGTCTGGGGTGGTGAATCTTCGATTTGATTGACCTAGCACTTTCACCTTTGTCGTTTACTTACGCAACCCCGTTTTTTCCTAAAAAATCCACAAAAATTGAAAAATTTTGAAAAATTCCAAAGAAAAAAATGAGAAAAATATATAAAAACTATGCAAAAATAGAATAAAAGTTTTGACACCGAGTTTGACTTTCCTACTAGGTAAGAGTGAGAATAAAAATTTTGACTTGATCCGGGCGTGTTGAGCCCTAGCTTGTTCCCTTAACCAATGATGATCATAAAAGCTTTTGCTAGTTTTGTACACAAGGAGCTACTCTTTTGTCGGCTCCCGTACTTGACTTTATATATGCGTGGCTTGATTATCGGCTAAGCATTCGCGGATCTCATTACTTGGGATTTTAAATTTGCGAAGAACGTGAAATGATAGAGTTTCTTTAAAAGTTAGATGCTAAGCATAGAGTAGTTGGATCTCTTTCAAGCTCATCGAAGGTACTCATGTCTTTTTGTTCCCACAAAATTGCTTCACCCCATATCTGTGCAAAATAATTAAAGATGTTAGGTTTAGCCGATGAGTAGTTCTTTATCTTCTTAAGAGAATCTTTGCTTGGAAAATTGGGTACACATCATGGATACACGTCAGTTGAGTTGTATTGTATTGTATAAGCGTAGTACGCATGAGGTTTCGGAGCTACCCTAAAGCCCGTTGTTATGTATGAGCTAAGGTGCTTCAAAACTTCGGATTGAGATCGGGCCTTGGATCCTAGATTCCAACCCTAGCAGTTGGCGGTAGGTCTTGGACTGAAACCGTGAAGGTTCGGAGTTGAGAAGTTACTAAGGCAAGAAAAAGAAAGAAAAAAGTGAAAAGAAAAGAAAAAGAAAAAAATGAGAAAAGAAAAAGAAAAGAAAGAATAAGGATGTATGTTGGAGATTTATGGATTATGAGTTCTAGTGTTAAGACTAAAGTTGGTCGCGCGTGAGGTGCATGTTACGATCCTAGATCGGACGCATGAGGTGCACGTGAAATGTACTCGCCAACTTATGTCTATTTTTGATGTATTCCAAAGTCTTTGTATGTATCCAATATCCTTGATGTGGACCATATTTCTCTTGCAAACCTTCTTAAGGGAAGATCGATAACTACTTAGCGTATGAATTTGGTATCTTTATCGGATTAAAAAATTATGAAACGAGATGCTTATGAAGAAATTCATTTCTCACAAAAATAAAATAATGAGATACAAAAATAGGAAAATGGGAGCAAGCGGTACACGAGTAACTTCCATGAGTAGCGTTAGCATCTAGTTTGTAATTAAACAATGATCCGTTTTTACGCTTAGTATGGGGGCTTGTGAAAAATCAGGGACGATGAATTTTATCCAATCGGTCACTTTTCTATGAATCGTGTTCTTGCTCTATGACCCTTAATCGTTATTGAATGATAATGAAAGTCAAGCACACCGTCATAAGCTAAAGTAGTGTAATATATGATGTACATAGTCAAACATGGAAACTCGGGGCGTATTAGGGAATAAATGATTTCGTATCTCCTTTGAACGTTTTGCTACTTTTCAAAGTTAGTAAAGAGAGGTGTGAAATTATTTATCTTTAAGGCGTGACGTGATTACATTGCGTGAGGACACGCAATACCTTAGTCTGGGGGATTTTGATATGTGCTATTTTACACATACTTTTGACCTTAGTTTAAGTGTAGATAAGACCAAAAACTAACGTTAAACGCCAAAGATATCTTGTTTTTGTGTTTGTGATCGTGCAGGAAAGGATATTGCA
>LBNU01035374.1:160825-187228 GCA_014162995.1 Artemisia annua
TAGTTTAAAAACTTAGTTCGTTTAATCTTTTATAGTCTTTTAAATTTTCTTTTATAATCTTTAGTTTATATTAGTTATAGTTCATTCTCGTTTGTTAAATCTCAAATACCAAAAATATTTTACTACTCTTTGCTATCTTTTCCTTCATTTCTTTCATTTTAATCCTTAATCGTTTTCATTAACTAAAAAATTAAAACTCCAAAAATATTTTCATTGTCTTTTACTTGTAGTTTCATAAAGTTTAATGTTTTCTATTGTTCTTAATTCTATTTCTCTTAAACATGTTCTCATTCTCTAAGTTGTTATTAAAACTTAAAGTTTTCTCGCAGTGTAGCTAAAAACCAAATATCATCTTTCAAACCTATTCATCTCACGACTCATTTGACTAGATCCATTCAACCCTCGTTGGGACTACGACTCGAGGTTTAAGCTTCACCGCTTGAATTTTACGTTCGTCAGTTACAAGGGTCATAAGTTAATGATAAAAATGTGTTTTTGGGCGATTCTTGAGTCTAAACATAAGTACTACTTGTCTAATTTCTGGAAATATAAGTTTCATGGTGATTGGAGGTCGGGAGATAAGCTTTTTGATTTTTACAAGATTAAGTGTCAAAGCTGAGTAAATTGGGTCTGAAAATCAGTAGCTGTTTTTGATTTTTCATTTTCAAACCGTAAGGAGTTAGGAGATCTCCTTTGACAGGAGTAATATTTGAAGAGTATAAATGGGCTAACCAAACGCAAACTTTTCTGGGTGTTTGTGCAGTTATTTTTCTGGGTAGGTCTGGCAAGGTGATTTTTTAAAGGATACTTACACTCACTAATAAAATCTGCAAATATTTGAGTAACTACGTAACCTATGTGGGAACCTCAATAAAAATTCGGAGAATCTCTGGAGTTAATTTGATGTGTCTTAAAATTCATAAGAAACTGACCCAGAATTGTAAAATAAACCTAAAACGAGTAATGAGTATAACTATAATTATAAATCATTAAAGACCATTTGTAACTTATGAAATAAACATTTAAGTAATAAGTGATCCCTATTTCGTGTAGATCATTTGAAGAGGCGTGACGTTGTTTCCTTGTGTTCGTTCATTCATTTGCTTTCCTTTCATACGCGTTAAGGTACAAATATTCGGACCTTTTCAGTAAAGGTTTCTCATGATTCTTCCTTCCCTATCTTTGAGTGTTTGTTTGACTATGCTATGTTTGCTCTGAGCCTTCTTTTGAAGACTTACCTATATTGATCTGTTATATATATTATATTGAACCCTGCTATGTTTCCCTTAATTTATGAACTTTTGATATGACTTGATTTGAGCTTAATTTTGAAACCGTGATATATGAACCCTTGCTATGCTTACCTTGAAATGTGATATGACCCACTTGATCTGATCCTTGTCATGAACCCTATTTTATAATAACGGGATTTGAACCTTGACTTGAACTCCGTTATGAATCTTTATATGATTCCTTGACTTTGATCCATTATTCTGACATGACCTCTTTGTACCTCTGCTATGATTTCCCTACTATTGGTATTCTCATTTATGATCTATTGGATATTCGTTCATTATGACCCTAATGACATGACACTTGATATAGTCCGTTCATTACCCTTCGTGACCTTAGTCCGTGAACCCTTGAAACTTGGAAAGTGTATTTAATATTATAACTGGATGTGAAAACCGTTAGTAATTATTTTATGAAAACGTTTTGAGAAAACCTATTTTTAAATGATGCTTATGAGCACTATGTGATACTACATTTATATGAAATTTTATTAACTTTTATGATAACTACTTTTAAAGACTATCTTTATGAGAAACCGTTATTAAAGATCGTTTTTATGAAAGTCACTAATAAAAGATTTCTTTAAATGAAGATGGACATAATCTTTCAAATTGAACCTTGCTATGAACCTTTGAACTATTTAAATTGTGAACCCTTGATTATGTAACTTTGATATCCTGATGACTTAGGCCTTTACCATACTTTTACTTTACCTTCTCCTCACTATGTTCCATTCCCTACCGCTATTATGATTTCTGACCTTGGTACATCTGACACCTTTGGTTCACTGATATTATGTTGTCTGGAAACTCTTTTGAAAATATAACTTGGTAATATGAGATAAAACTATTTGAACTAATTTCTGAAGATATGACAACATGTCAGTTTCTAAATGAAGGTTTAAATAACATTTGTCAAAATGTTTTATGGTAATACTTTTACGATAACCATGTTTTAAAATAAACTGTGAAGTTTTCCAAATCAGTTTCTTATAATATTTTCACACTTGTAAACCTTGAACCATTGATATGAACCTTTGCTTGTTTAGGATTCCTTATGCCACTGCTATGCTCCCTTTTCTGTGTGAACTTGTTATCTGAATACCTGTTGTCTAATCTTGGTAATCAAAACCTGTTTTACTCTTATGAAACTTAAACCTTTTTAAAAGATGAACTTCTGATTATAAACTCTTTTAGAAGATGAATTTCTGGTTTATGAACCTTTCTAAAGTTGAACCTCTAATTTATGAAATTGCTCATCTGATAAAATCTGACATATATATATCTGATATGATCTGTGAAATTTGAACCTCTGTTTTTATCTGGACATTTAATTTTGTTATGCAACCTGAACTTTTAAATTAGACATTGACCCATTTAGTATGAAACCCGGGCTATCACTAGGCATGGGGGTTCCATGTCCGTGTCATTGATGCACCAGTGACATGACTCATGTGTGGGTGAGTGATTTCTCACACCGTCCCTTTGATTATGGTCTGCACATGAATGGATAAGGGGCGAATGGATGCATCCTAGGTCTGATATCTGTTATCTGTTATCTGATATATTTATCTGTTATCTGGTGAATGTGGCTGTGTGTGCAATACACGTCCTTCACAACCCATTGAGGTCACCCCTCTGTTTACATCTGATATTCTGAGGCCTCCCATCGGGATTTCATATGAGGCTGTTACTGTTATTATATGATCTGTTCTGGGCACGGGGTTGAAATACTGAATAGACCTTTACCTTTACATTTACTTTTACATTACATTCATATTATACCTTCTGATACTTAGCTATTGCAACATATTCTGTTCTTATTTTGGACTTATGTCGTTTCCACTTCGTATTCCTTTTGTTATTAGTTTTCGTTTGTTTATATCTGTTCACTGAGCTTTTGTAGCTCAGCCGCATTTCTTTTCCTGCGGTAGGTTTTAGTAGGAAGCTGGGTTATGAGTGGAGAGTATAGTGGACTTAGAAGACTACACTTCGATAACTTTTGGATTAGTAGGAGCTTTGGCATCTTTACACTTAGCATATATTATTGTTCTCATTTGTAACCTTGTATTTTCAGACTTCTCCTTTGTAACCTTTGAGTTTCATTTGTATTACGATGTTGTATGTCTGTATATGCTTTGATATGTCACCATAATGTGGCACTTCTACCCTTATTGGGTTGGGGTGTTACAATTATGGTATCAGAGCCCAGGGTGCGACTTGTAGTACATTAAACCTTGACCTGTGAAGTTTGGACCACTATGTTTCCATTGTAGGTGCTCATAAGATAACCTTTGATATTTGCCTTAAGATCTCCCCGTAGGAGCATAAGTTTTGACCGGTGAGGAATGGGTAGACTAGGACATCTATGTTTGTGACCCTTGCTTCCGCATTACTCTGATTTTTGCCTTTGCCTTTAAGCCTTATAAGAGCTTACCCCAGGAGTTAGAAGTTTTGCATCCCATGTTTGATTTCCAAGTTGAAATACTCCTGACACTACATTGATACATTACACCATTTGAGTTTCACTACTGATTCTGATCTCCATCTCCGGTTTGCTTGATAAACATTTTGATACCTTTCCGATCAATCCGAAGGTTATTCAACCGTAATGTGTTTGACACATTCTATGAATTTCGTACTTATGCTAGACATAATGTGTCGTCTTGACCCTGCATAATCCAAATTCCTCCCTACGAGAAATCTATTATTTATTGACCATGAATATATGAGCTTTTGTTCCCTCCCTTTGAATGGTGAACTTTGTCTGCCAATCAGTTCCCTTGGAAGATTGTGATTTTAATAACATCTCCTACGAAATTGTTAACTGAGCATGATGATGCTGACAACTGATATTCCGTACATCTCACTTTTTACAACCGTATGATGTTCGTATTACCGATGATACACACTCTACCGATCACTTGTGCTAATGAGCTTAACCAGATTCCCAACCTTTGAACGGTCTGCTTATCCATCTCGGTACTCTTGATGAACCATGTACTTGACTCTATATGAACTATCTATCCAGTTTGATGACCATATTCGTTCTATGAATTCATTTACTTTTGGTATATCAATTTTGAGGCCTCTCGATTTTGGATTTGATGGCCCTTCATAAGCTACCATAGACTGCTGTATCCGATTTGTGATCTTTAACAATCTACGTCGTGCTACTTTTGTTTTGATGACTCTCGATCGCTCAAATCTGTTACTATAGAAGATGTTCACGACTGACTTACCATCAACGGAGTATACCTCAGGCAGCACGTGGCGATTTTGGTTCAGGCATCAAGACAACTAGACGAACTATTAGCACATGACCTGGAGTTGGCAGCAGCGCGTTACCTTAAAACCTGGAGCCGTGATAGAAGACCTGTTGAAGACTGCAGTCTCGCTTCTCTATTCATTTTAGTTGTACTAAAATGAATTGAGAGCAGAAGCAGATTTGTGGATGACAAGATGCTCGGTGATCATGACGAAGATTCGCAGTTCCATACCACAATTCCATGAAGAACTGCCGAAGGCTTGAGGAACCAGACTCAAGTTTACTGTTTTTCTTTTCATCCTATGAGCTGATGGACGACCATGGACCGACTACTCAAGATTGGAACCTTGAAATTTATGTTATGAATCGATTGACACTTTTGATGACGTACCTTACTTCTGATAGACATTCTATGATTTCTGTTACACTTACGAGTAGTTTCATCTTCCTCTTGGTTATATTTCTTGATTTGATTACATCATTGCGAGTTTCACTTGTTTTGCCGACTTTGTTTCATTATTGATCTTGACTAGGGCCAACCCTAGGATTTAGTTGGACTGCTAGGTGGTTTATAGATTTTGATTCATGACTAGAGATAGAGTATGACCTTCATGAGGGCATATTATGTGAGGCTAGTATTATGACGCCTGATCAACGTGATAATACTGACGTCATATAAGTGCACTTATTGTGTTCATAGGATATCTTGAGGAGTGCCTTGGAGAAGCCTTAGATTTCAGTTTCCGTTGGCGACTGTCTGCGATTAGTAAGACTTTAGGGTCTTTCAACCTATACGTTTGATCTGCCTTATCGCCATAAGATTTGATATGCTTGGATCCTCGAGATATGTTTGTTGATCTCTGTATTTTCATCATGACCTTAGGTTTCATTGTAGAGCTTTCTACCGTCCAATGTTATCGATTGAATTTTTTCTATTCGTATGTATGCCAGTGTGTCATGTGGAGGGGTACACATATGTTTTGCTACTTATACGTTTNATGTTTGTTGATCTCTGTATTTTCATCATGACCTTAGGTTTCATTGTAGAGCTTTCTACCGTCCAATGTTATCGATTGAATTTTTTCTATTCGTATGTATGCCAGTGTGTCATGTGGAGGGGTACACATATGTTTTATTACTTATACGTTTCATGTCTGTGGGACCGTTATATTATGATTTGTTTGAATAGGGATCGGAACTATGAGAAACCGAATTGGGACTGTGAGTTAGTCCGCAATTATTTGACCGCTTGAGATTCTTGTACGTTTTGGGGGAGGTTTCCGATCATCTAACTCTACCTCCTCAACTGTCGCATGTTCATAACATTTTCCGTGTACCTCTTCCGAGGGAATATCCCTATCATTCTCTGCATGCGACATATTATTCATTTGACTTGGCACCACCTGATACGTTCCTTTTTGTATGAAATGGAAAACATCTGGATCGACAAGATAAGATCATGAGAAACCAAGTTTTCGTGTTTTGCATAATTTGATACGTTCTCATCTGATTTGTAAAACTTCAATTTCGCGGACGAAATTTTCTTTTTAGAGGGGAAGAGTTGTAAAACCCTAAAATCCTTAATCTAAATTTTACGTATAAATTGAAATTTTTCTAAGTTACGGGTACGATTATTAAAAACGTGAATATAATTAACGAATTAACCTTAAATCCATAAAACTTTAACGAAACATCGTTTTGGGAATCTTTGAATATTTTAGAACTCCAAAATAATTGTACGACTTAAATAAAATACGAGGAAATTCATTACGCTTCATGGACTAACGTTTTGGGCCGTTTTCTCTTGTAAAACCAACTAAATCCTATCTAACTCAACCCATGGCCCAACTTGAATTAACACAACTTGATTCCTAGGCCTTATGGCCCATTATTCGACCCACAACTAATGAGAAGGAAGGAACCGGTGTTTAATATTTTCTCACACAATTATACGCTTCAAAAAAATTCATAAAACCCTAACCCTAACAAAAGAATATTATCGACATCCATTTTTTTTCTGCTTGTTCCTCCACTTCTGTTCGAGACAAAGGAAGGACAAAAAGGTGGTGATTGATCGTGTATAGCTGGTTCGTGTGGGGAGTTGTGTTTGCTCAGTTTTCATTGCTTTGGGATCTCTCATCCTTGTTGTTTGTGGTCTTTCGATTATATCACACAAGGGTAACAATCTGTCCTTCTTTTCTCGTTTAATGTTCTTCCTAAGTGTGTCTTTCATGGTTGTGTAATCTGTTAATCGAGTAAATAAGAAGAGCATGTAAACGCAATGTTAACCTCACAAGAAATCAAAGATAAGAACTCGTATAATCTGTTAATCGACCTATACTTTCTTTTCTGTTTCAGCCACATCGACCCTTGATTTAATTGTGCTCGACTCACACTTGGGTTGCAGCCCTAATTCGTGTTGTTAAAACTCTAATAAGTTAATTAGTAAGACATTTAATAAGGCTACTAAAACCTGGAGAAACCCAAGGAATGAATGATGGGTCAAATCGTTTAAAAGAGATTAAGATTGTGTTGTTTCTGTCTCAACTGCACGCTGCCCAGAAAATGGGTCGTGTTACAAGGGTCATAAGTTAATGATAAAAATGTGTTTTTGGGCGATTCTTGAGTCTAACCATAAGTACTGCTTGTCTAGTTTCTGGAAATATAAGTTTCATGGTGATTGGAGGTCGGGAGATAAGCTTTTTGATTTTTACAAGATTAAGTGTCAAAGCTGAGTAAATTGGGTCTGAAAATCAGTAGCTGTTTTTTAGTTTTCATTTTCAAACCGTAAGGAGTTAGGAGATCTCCTTTGACAGGAGTAATATTTGAAGAGTATAAATGGGCTAACCAAACGCAAACTTTCTGGGTGTTTGTGCAGTTATTTTTCTGGGTAGGTCTGGAAAGGTGAATTTTTAAAATCTGCAAAAATTTGAGTAACTACTTAACTTATGTGGGAACCTCAGGAAAAATTGGGAGAGTCTCTGGAGTTCATTTGATGTGTCTTAAAATTCATAAGAAACTGACCTAGAATTGTAAAATAAACCTAAAACGAGTAATGAGTATAACTATAATTATAAATCATTAAAGACCATTTGTAACTTATGAAATAAACATATAAGTATTAAGTGATCCCTATTTCGTGTAAATCATTTGAAGAGGCGTGACGTTGTTTCCTTGTGTTCGTTCATTCATTTGCTTTCCTTTCATACGCGTTAAGGTACAGATATTCTGACCTTTTCAGTAAAGGTTTCTCATGATTCTTCCTTCCCTATCTTTGAGTGTTTATTTGACTATGCTATGTTCGCTCTGAGCCTTCTTTTGAAGACTTTCCTATATTGATCTGTTATATATACTATATTGAACCCTGCTATGTTTCCCTTAATTTATGAACTTTTGATATGACTTGATTTGAGCTTGATTTTGAAACCGTGATATATGAACCCTTGCTATGCTTACCTTGAAATGTGATATGACCCACTTGATCTGATCCTTGTCATGAACCCTATGTTATAATTACGGGATTTGAACCTTGACTTGAACTCCGTTATGAATCTTTATATGATTCCTTGACTTTAATCCATTATTCTGACATGACCTCTTTGTACCTCCGCTATGATTTCCCTACTATTGGTATTCTCATTTATGATCTATTGGATATTCGTTCATTATGACCCTAATGACATGACACTTGATATAGTCCGTTCATTACCCTTCGTGACCTTAGTACGTGAACCCTTTAAACTTGGAAAGTGCATTTAATATTATAACTAGATGTGAAAACCGTTAGTAATTATTTTATGAAAACGTTTTGAGAAAACCTATTTTTAAATGATGCTTATGAGCACTATGTGATACCACATTTATATGAAATTTTATTAACTTTTATGATAACTACTTTTAAAGACTATCTTTATGAGAAACCATTATTAAAGATCGTTTTTATGAAAGTCACTAATAAAAGATTTCTTTAAATGAAGGTGGACATAATCTTTCAAATTGAACCTTGCTATGAACCTTTGAACTATTTAAATTGTGAACCCTTGATTATGAAACTTTGATATCCTGATGACTTAGACCTTTACAATACTTTTACTTTACCTTCTCATCACTATGTTCCATTCCCTACCGCTATTATGATTTCTGACCTTGGTACATCTGACACCTTTGGTTCACTGATATTATGTTGTCTGGAAACTCTTTTGAAAATATAACTTGGTAATATGAGATAAAACTATTTGAACTAATTTCTGAAGATATGAAAACATGTCAGTTTCTAAATGAAGGTTTAAATAACCTTTGTCAAAATGTTTTAAGGTAATACTTTTACGATAACAATGTTTTAAAATAAACTGCTAAGTTTTCAAAATCAGTTTCTTATAATATTTTCACACTTGCAAACCTTGAACCATTGATACAAACCTTTGCATGTTTAGGATTCCTTATGCCACTGCTATGCTCCATTTTCTGTGTGAACTTGTTATCTGAATACCTGTTGTCTAATCTTGGTAATTAAAACCTGTTTTACTCTTATGAAACTTAAACCTTTTTAAAAGATGAACTTCTGATTATAAACTCTTTTAGAAGATGAATTTCTGGTTTATGAACCTTTCTAAAGTTGAACCTCTGATTTATGAAACTGCTCATCTGATAAAATCTGACATATATATATCTGATATGATCTGTGAAATCTGAACCTCTGTTTTTATCTGGACATTTAATTCTGTTATTCAACCTGAACTTTTAAATTAGACATTGACCCATTCAGTATGAAACTCGGGCTATCACTAGGCATGGGGGTTCCATGTCCGTGTCATTGATGCACCAGTGACATGACTCATGTGTGGGTGAGTGATTTCTCACACCGTACCTTTGATTATGGTCTGCACGTGAATGGGCAAGGGGCGAATGGATGCATCCTAGGTTTGATATCTATTATCTGTTATCTGATATATTTATCTGTTATCTGGTGAATGTGGCTGTGTGTGCAATACACGTCCTTCACAACCCATTGAGGTCACCCCTCTGTTTACATTTGATATTCTGAGGACTCCCCTCTGGATTTCATATGAGGCTGTTACTGTTATTATCTGATCTGTTCTGGGCACGGGGTTGAAATACTGAATAGACCTTTACCTTTACATTTACTTTTACATTACATTCATATTATACCTTCTGATACTTAGCTATTGCAACATATTCTGTTCTTGTTTTGTTTCCATATTCTTGATTTCTTTCTCAGCAGGTTCGTTTGGACTTATGTCGTTTCCACTTCGTATTCCTTTTGTTATTAGTTTGCGTTTGTTTATATTTGTTCACTGAGCTTTTGTAGCTCAACCGCATTTCTTTTCCTGCCGCAGGTTTTAGTAGGAAGCTGGGTTATGAGTGGAGAGTATATTGGACTTAGAAGACTACACTTTGATAGCTTTTGGATTAGTAGGAGCTTTGGCATCTTCAGACTTAGCATTTATTATGAGTTTCATTTGTATTACGATGTTGTATGTCTGTATATGCTTTGATATGTCACCATAATGTGGCACTTCTACCTTTATTGGGTTGGGGTGTTACAAAAGTCATTCAATGTTTCATTGTTAGTAGTTTAGGATTTATCCAAGATTACTATGCCCTTAACAAGCTACATAGTTAGTTTGGTCAGAGTATATCGATCCAACAGTGAAGTAGGAGCTTATAGAGTTGGGGAAGTACGTACGCCACCCCACGACTGGTATTAAGGAATACACCCATCATCCACGCAATTAATACACACTTATTAACCAGTAAAAGATAGTTAGGGAGTAAGGAAATCTAAGTAAACACATTTGTCTCCATATAAGTTTCACAACCCTTTTATTTTCTTGTTATTTTAATTTTATTTGCAATAGTAGTTTTTGGGTTAGTTGGCTAGCAACTAATTCCGCCCAATCTTTCAAACCCGAGATTTTACTNCTTGAGTTTTGTTTGTTTGATAGTAAATTTGTAATAAAACCAAGAGAAATATTTGTTAGGGAAATTTTAGCGCTAAATTTAAAATTTTTTACAACATTTAGAAGTGAAACTTTGGTCCTAATAAGCGTCTCATGGATAGGAAATTATATGACTAGCATAAAAACCGTACCACTAAAAAATTTTCCACCCCAAATATGTGAGGTTCGCCCCTAGAATTGGTAGGAAAAGCATTTATGCTATGATGTGTGTACCAGTAGCACTTAGATTCTAGAACTTGCGTTAGGACCATCTCAAATCCACATGTGAGACTACACTCGTGTAGTTAAATCTACTACATGATAAGAGGCATGAGGATTAACCCTTTGTTTTACACCCGTGTTTTTTGTTATAATTACTTGACCAATGTAGCCAATGTACTTGACTAATAAAGTCAAGTAATTCTCCCACACCCTTTGCGTTGTACCCATTTTTGGTACACGATACCCCTAGTACACCCCTCAGAGCCTATCTTTTCGTTTCGACCTTTGAGCATCTTATTCAAAGTGAGAATTTGTTACACCCCACTTAAATGTACACCCAAATCGCCTTAGCCCACCTTGTATGCACTCATCTTTAGTGCATTATTGTGACAACATTTGTGTTAAACCCTTTGTTAGTTATCTAATTGATTACATGGTTGCTAGGTCGAGTCATATCTTGTACATATTGTTTTGGGATGATTGGGACTTATGGGTAAAGTACAAGTTTAATGGAGTAATGGGGAAGAACAACATTATTACCCCCATATGTGCTAAATATTTTAAAAGTACTCCAAGTTTTTTGATTATCTTAATTCGAGTCATTAGATTAGTTAATTGTAAAGTTATGTAAAAGTTCAAGTGTAAGGGGAGAACCGAGGCCCCTATGATGTATTATTTTGGATGGTAGGGCAAGAGTGTATGCAAAAAAATAAAAAATTAAAAAATTAAAAAAAATAAAAAATAATAAAAAAAATCGAAAAAAAATCAAGAAAAATACAAAAAAATGAGAAAAAGAAATTTAGAAAAAACATACGGACTACCATCCCGTTTCCTTTTATGTTTGTTTATGTTTTTTTTATTTCATTTTTAGCTTAAGTTGAGTCAAGTCTTGGCTTAGCAACATTGTTTAGTACATGTATTTGATCATGATAATTAACTTACCTTCAGTAAAATACCCTTTATTCCAACCAAACCGTGTTTATCATATCCCTACACCTTACATCACAACCCTTTGGAAAGCCCTCTTTGATAGTTTATCTTAGGTGCTTACGCCTAGTGGAGGAGTAATTGATCCTCTCCCAAGCCTATGGTAATCTATTTGCTATGACAGGTAGTGAGTAACTTTATTCCATTTCCAATGTAGTTATATAGGTTTATAACACCCGAGAGATGAGAGTATCCAAACACTAATTGTGAGGTGCTAGTGTATGATTCCCGTGCTTATTATGATTAGGGTCGAATAGCTATTTGTTGTAATTACTTTTATACTAGTGTTAAATGACCCCTAACTCATATTTTGATTGGAATAAAAGCTTATTTGCTTGAGGACAAGCAAATCCCAAGTGTAAGGGTATTTGATGAGGTGAAAAGTGTACCCGTTTTAAGGGGTCATTTAAGCCCTAATTCGAGTCAATATGATCAAATATTGCCCTAAATCGTTCCTTTTGTCATTTTAGGTACTTTTGAGAAGAATTCTGGAAAACACATCATTTTGGACGTTTTTGGGGCATAAAGTGAAGAAAACGACAAAGTCTCAAAAGAATGCTGGAAATCCTTCCTGACGGCGTCAGAGTCACAAAGTGACGCCGTCAGCCAACCAAGACAAAGGAGTGGATTCTGACTATACGTGACACCCTAAGAAGAAAATGTGATGTTTACACCTGACGGCGTCAGGTGTTAACAATCCTAGGCCGTCAGGTGTAATGTTAAAGAGTGACGGCCCAGAGGTATTTTACAAGTGACGGCGTCATAAGTAGATCTAGGCCATCCGAGAACCCTAATGGCGGCGAGCTGACGGCGTCAGAGCGTATAAGATGACGCCGTCTGAGTGTATTTTCTATATATACTTTTCTATTTTTCATTCATTAGTGTGCAACTTTTGGGAACAAAACCCTAGACGATTTTGACAGCTTTTTCAAGGGTTTTTCACCCTTGATCCTTCCATGTTCAATTAAAGATAAGTCTCCATTCAAATTAATCAATATGTCTATGTGTTGGTTAATTATATCTTATGCTTGTCTTTCAATTAACATGCTAGGCTAGGTTTATTTTGTGTTTGCTTAGATCTAACGAAACCTAACTATTGATTATTGGTTGTTGGTGTGTTATTAATTGTATTGGATGAATGTTTATCGATGTTAGGCTTAAGAAAACTGGCCGACCTCCTATATGGTAACGTGCTTGAATGTCTTAAGAAACATGAACCAATGCGTACTAGGTTTTTATGGTTGTATTTAATGCATGAGCGAATTCTAATGATCCCATGTTAGGAGCTTCTAGCAGGCTCGACATAGGAGTGAAGTAGGAGCTTATAGAGTTGGGGAAGTACGTACGCCACCCCACGACTGGTATTAAGGAATACACCCGTCATCCACGCAATTAATAGACACTAATTAACCAGTAATAGATAGTTAGGGAGTAAGGAAATCTAAGTAAACACATTTGTCTCCATATAAGTTTCACAACCCTTTTATTTTCTTGTTATTTTAATTTTATTTGCAATAGTAGTTTTTGGGTTAGTTGGCTAGCAACTAATTCTGCCCAATCCTTCAAACCCGAGATTTTACTTGCTTTCTAAAAAATATAAAAATACAAAAATAATCTTCCCTCACCCTTAGACCTATTAGAGTAGTTTTTCATACCTAACGAACACTATTCCCTGTGGAGAACGATCAATCCCCCGTACTTACCACTACACTATACTACATCGGTTAGGTACACTGCCTGGTGGGGTTGTAAGCCTCTTGAGATCCCTTGAGAGGTAAAACCTGTTGCGTGGTCGCAATCCTCACGTATCAGAAAGAATGCATGGAAATCTTGCCAACGGTTACAGCTCCAGCCAAATGCGAAATATTGTTCCTACATCTTGCAAGACCCTTCGACGGTGTTAGTGCAATACTCTTAGCGGAAAGAAGAAAAGTACAGATCCCAATATACTTCGCTAGTAGGGTCTTACAAGGAACTGAGCGGAGCTATACATAATCAAAATGACTTATCTTTGCTCCGGTTCATGCCCCAAGACACCTTCGAAGGTATTTCAAGGACCACCCCATCAGGGTACTCGCCGATAAACCAAACGAAAGGGCGCTCCTAAAGCCCAATAGACCACGGAGAATAGCCAAGTGGGCCATGGAGTTGGAAGAGTATGATATAGAGTACGAAATGTATAACTTTGTTGAAGGCAGGCCTACGTATCTCCTGAATTAGGCCAATCCAATGTGTCTTCCAACTAAGGAGCCTTCAGGGTTAGACGAGAAGGAAAGCTACACTTTGGTGATTCGAAGAAATGCATAACTTTGCCTAATCCAAAAGAAAACAAACACCTCCTCGAGCCTAGTTTTAAATCTGAAGTTGAGCAGCAAGCTTCAACAGAATGACTTCGGTCTGTTACAAAGTAACAACCCTTTGCTCTCGAAGACTCAAAGTTCGTAGCAAAAAGGAACTTGGTGATCTACTACTACTCGTTTAAGTTTCAAGCATAATAAATGAAGGATCCTTCTTATATCTACTTGAAGAAGGATATATGTCGCAGGCTAAAGACTATGGTAATCATGTCTACATGCTAGCAACCCTCCTCTAAAATACAGATGGAATGACATACCCTTCGTGAGGTTTTAAAGGCAAGATTTGCATTTTCTAAATAGTTATATTATTTTAAATTCATGTATGAATTTCTTCTCACATTGGGAAAGAAGCATTAATGGTAGGTGTCTTAGTTTTCATTTCTTAAAATGATGTAATCCTCCCTACCCAATTAATGATACGACATATTTCCCTCGAATCTCTTGTTTTGCCTCATACAACAAAGATATGAACAACCAAGTAATTAAAGTTTCAATGTTCGAAGGATGTATCGAGACACTCTTGTCTTGAATGTTAATAACATCCCATGTAATTCACATTAACTTTCCTAAGAGTCTTAGGGTATTCGAAGCCCTCTGCACTAAAAGGATAAAGATGGAGTGGGTCAAGACCCTCCGTCAGCAGTCAAATTACGATTGCCAAAACTCTTGGTTCAAAATACAAACAATAAGGGTACTTACTATAACCCTAAAATGTATAATAACATTTGTTAATAACTTTAAGAGAAGAAACATATAGCAGCAAAAGCGGGATATACTTCCTTCATTCATTATAAACTATGTTAACACACGTAGCATATAAAGTACTGATGAACTCAAATAAGTACATATTATTATCATCATTTATCCTATTTATTTGAATTGTTTTACCTGATTATATATGAGAATCGGTACTTTAATGTTTACTTTAGTGATTCTCAGGTAAAAACAGGTAATAGGTGAAACTTGGCGATTTTGGACTAATTATAGAGCAAAACGAGTAAGATGTCAAAAGTCTACTGGAACCCAGAAGATGCGCCGTATCTCTCTCAACAGATACCCCGCAATATCATACTTAGATGAATTCGAAGACCATTGCCTGACTTTGAAGAATGCGCCGCATGTAATTCTATCATGCGTCGCATATGAAACTTTGGTCAAAGAAGAAGATCAAGCTCGTTCTACTCCAGATATGCCGCATTACACTTCTGACATACGGCGTATCACTATCAAGACTTCACCAAATACAATCCAAAATACTGAAGGACATGCGCCGCATAAAGATTCAAGTTACGCCGCATCTGAAGACGGTGTACGAATATTCTAGAATATATTAATCTTGGACCCCACGCGAAGTTAAGTCAATGCGCCGCATCTACTCATTACATGCGCCGCATCGAACCCTAAAACAGAAACTATAAATACCCCAAGACCTAGACGAATTTTCTATGCATCATAACCCTAAGGAGCCGAGTTCAGTCGAAGAAGCAACACAAGACACACCCAAATCGAAGATATTAGATCTGTAAGAAGGTCATGCATGTATTCAATTCATTAAGTAGTTTTGTTTTATTGTAATATTACGCTTTAATTCATCAAGATAGATGGGCATGTGTATGTGACTAGGGAAAATCATACACACCTCTTAAATTGCTTTCCATCAATTAAAGTTTATATGATGATGTCTTTGGGGACTTATATTAGTGCATTGATAACCTCTGTGTCTAGCTGAGCATTGCTTGGGCTGCCATACCCCTTCCTCGCCTATTTAACCTGACGTCTTTGGATAGATAGGATAGTCATAAGTAATCATTAATGGTGGACCCGCCGATATAATGAGATCCAACGAGAAAGATTTAACTAATATACACTTCATATAAAACTAGCAATAAAACAAGTGACAAGCTACTTAATTATCAGGACAGGTCTTCTTATAGTCTCTATTATCTATCCGTGTACGTGTATGTTATTCGTTGATTCGTGCTCATTAGTTTAATTTACTGTTTAAGAAAACCAATATGTGCCATTCTCTTAGGCTGAACTCCCCTTTGCGTTAGATTAGGCTGTAAAACTAACTTAGGATATTAAAATACTGATTAGGTTAACTAGGTAAATCGTTCCACTCTTAGTAAATAGGCTCCCTGATTTCCACAGCTTTCTTCCACATGTAAAAATTCAGAATCTCTCTGCTAAACACCATCCTAACTAGTAACATGTTCTCAATGTGCTCATCACAACCTAGATTCTTGATAATCCTCCAATCTACTATCCTAGTGTAACATCCCCAAAATTTGGTACAGCGGAAGACTTATCAAAGTTTCGGAGTGCTACTTGGATTGGCACACAACACAAGTATATAGAATAGAATAATCATAAATAAGTTTCGTTAGATAGTTAAAGTGATATTTAAGGTTTACTACCAAATATAGCAAGCCCAAAGTAAATAAAGATAGGTCCTAATTTGATTATTATCAGAGTTTTAACCGATGACTGATTCCTGTAACCGCTACGCTTGCCAAGCCTTCAATCCACAAACAACACATCACAACTACTCAGTACCTGAGAATACATGCGAAAATGGGTCAGCTTACGCTGGTGAGTTCATAGAGTCAGACATAAAATAAAACGCAACACAAGGGTAAATACCCCAAGACAAACACTAGTTCCTCATGACCTATAATATAAAGGTCCTATAGGTGCACACTATAGCTAATGCCGCACTTGCAGTCATCCTATCATACTTTTGTAGTAAAGTAGATAGTACCGCACCAGGAGCAGCCATATCCATTCCACAATCATATCATAAAATACCGACAACATAACCAATAATATAGACATACCGACAATAACATAACAAATATCACAAACGCATCAACTCATAACGAAAACCAATAACATCGCAATACCAAAGAAAGACCAAATAGAACAAGAACAAACGAAGAGTATAGCGAAGAGCATGTATTCTCCCCCAAAGAATAGAAAACAATAAAACAGGGGCTATGAACTCACCTCTAGTAGTAGTCGAGAGGTGATACAAAAGAAGTAACACGAACACTAGTAAGTCACGGCACTGCAGGGCTAGGCACAACCTATTAGATAAACTCGTCTTAGTATCTTATCCGAAACATATAATCTTACAAAAATAGAATATATTTATATTAGATTTTATCATGTACTCATGTAAATTTGTGTTTGGTATCTTGTGTGTGCTGTGATAACACGACTCCAACTCGAATGAACTCACGCCAAAACAAAGACCGACAAACTTAGTCAACTCCTATTATATGATCGGGTCAAACGTTCTCAATTAGTTTAATAAGCTCCTCGAATAAGTCATCGAGTCGTTATCGAATTCGTCAACCCGATAAGCTCCATAACTCCTTCGTATCGATTATGCTCATTGGGCCCTTATTGGACTCGTCAGCCCAATAAGTCCGTTAAGCCATAAAAGCCGGATCTATTAATGTTAATTAATCTGTAACTCGACCTATTATAACACGACTCCCTAATCTTATAAAAAGGGTGTGTCTCGATAAACGTGCCCTCGAAACGTTTAGTGACTCGTCCAATTACACATTTAATTGTGTTTAGATTGTTATTATTAATAATAATTATTAGACCCCGTCTCGTAGTTATTTAACATTTCCTCATTAACCAAGAATTATTAACAAACGTTTTCTTAACGTCATTTAATATTTTTTATTAACTCGAAGACGTTATATAACGTACTTCTCAGTTTCTAATTACTAATATTAGTATTATTATTATTAACTTGTAAATAAATAATAACGATTATCAATCGTTATGATTATTTAGAAGTTAACATATATATATTAGCCATTTTAACCGTTTTTGGCCGTTTATTATATTTAACGAGTCATGTTAGTTTCGGGTCACATTTATCATGGGTCACATATATGAAATCAATAAATGTCCATATCGGCTTGTCGTGGCCACACGAGACTAGAAAGTCTCGGCGACTCACAACTTTGCACGAAACAATAACCATCATCACAATAACCAATCCCATTCCCATTTGCCGAGACCCTAGTGGCCTCAGCTCAACCTCACCGGCCAAACAACACATTGAAAACATCAACAATACACAACCACAATCCCTTCGCCGAGACCCTAACGGTCTCGGCTTACTATCTCTCGGCAACCAACAACAATGACAACGACAAAACCAAACATCGCCGAGACCCTAGTGGTCTTAGCTTTCCACTCTTCAATCCAACCACAGCACCACGCCATGCCAACACTGCAAACCGAGCCCTATCGGCCTCGGTATCATCACGCAACCGAAACCAAAGCCAAAACCAAATCCTAGACCTATCCACATCCTAACCCACTACCACAACAACTCTAAAATACCACTAATATCAAAACCCAACAACACCGAGAGCCTACGTGTGACAACCGTAGTTTTAGCAGATTAGTTTGACTAATAGTCTCGATCCATTTGACTTTGTTTGTTGTGAATTAAGTGTTTTTGTTTGGTATATGTGTGAGATACGTATAATATATTTATGATAAGTATGAATGTGGCACTAAATCCCTTTTTGTGTGAGGTTGTTGTTATGATTTGAGGAGTATTGATTTTGGGTAAGTTCATTTTGATCGCCTTTGTGGTGTAGAAATGACTTGTGTAGTTTTGGTGTTTCGTGGTTCTTTCGTAACAAGTCTTCATTCAAGTGTTTGAACGTTAGTAAGTTACGAGGAGATTGTTTTTATGAATTGTGTTTATAAAGAGTGTGGAAATATATTTTTGGAAACTTTGTATTGAAAAGGATTATTTTTCCGGTTAGTCATAAAGTGAAGGGTTATCGCGTAAGACGTTAGGTTTCGTTATGAGAGCGTATAAAATATAAAAAGTAATAATATATATATGGTGTATAAAAATCGGCTAGGGAAAAAAGAAGGGAAAAGGAAACCCAATTTGAGTCCAAATATGATTCTTAGGCCCAAGGATTATCCATAATTAATATATATACAAACCCAAACAACCCAAAAACATTTTTCTCTGGCTTTTGTTCGTTCAAGAGAGGGAAAAAGAAGGAGAAAAAATTAGGGTTTATAATTGTGAAGCAATAATCAAGAATCAAGGTAAAATTCATAGAACACATGTTCAATTGTTTGATTAATTATTCGAATTCATGTAATATTAAGTATGATGGATCTAGGGTTTGTAAGTTTCTGTAAATTAATTAATTAAAACATGTTGGGATCAATTAATGATTAAGTTATGATGATTGGTGAAGAGAATTGAGCGTAAAACATGCTAGTTATTGAGTTAGGGTTTGGACAGAAACATAGTGTTGTAAAGATACAAAGATATTTATTAGATGGAGATGAGTTAGATCACGAATTTTGACTCTATAGTTCAGAGAAAGAGCTTTCCAAAAAGTCCAACAACGATTGATTTCGAGGTCGGGAAGTTAGTCTTTTGATTTTTACAAGATAAGGTGTCAAAGCTGTTAAACCGGGACAGAATTTGGGTAAAAGTTTGATAGTGATTTGTGGGTGAAAAAGTGTTATTAAGGTTAGCCCTTCTGGGAAAGTTGAGTTTTAGGTTATCTTAGACTCCCACGAAAAGGATTCGCGATAAAAAGTTGTAGAAGTATTTTTCTTTAATCAAAACTTTTTGGTGTGCGTTCAGATCTGAATCTGAATAGTTGACAAGTTTGATTTTCTTATGGGTATTTCTTTGTGTTATTAGACCATGGGCTTCTGGGATTAGCTTGTATGTTTATGAGAGACCATGGTGAATTTTTGGTGTGAGTTGTTAAGCTTAAATTGCTATTATNTAGCCCTTCTGGGAAAGTTGAGTTTTAGGTTATCTTAGACTCCCACGAAAAGGATTCGCGATAAAAAGTTGTAGAAGTATTTTTCTTTAATCAAAACTTTTTGGTGTGCGTTCAGATCTGAATCTGAATAGTTGACAAGTTTGATTTTCTTATGGGTATTTCTTTGTGTTATTAGACCATGGGCTTCTGGGATTAGCTTGTATGTTTATGAGAGACCATGGTGAATTTTTGGTGTGAGTTGTTAAGCTTAAATTGCTATTATTTTATGTGGGTGAATGTACCCTAAAATTCTGCATTTTATGAAATTATAAGTTCAAGGGATTTAGTGAGCACTAGTGGTTGATGGCGTTTGGTATGGAGTCTAGGAGATCCATGGTGGGTCATATGAACCTTAGACATCCATCATATGAGTACTGCATGGGTTATAGCTTTTAGCTTGACCATGTGTAACGTGAACTTATTTGTGTTGTTTAGATTTGTGATTTTTATTTGTTGGAAGCTGCAGAGTTAAGGTGAGTTCATAGTCCCATACTTTTTACTTTGTTTTAAACTTGGGATGGGAATGATGCGTGTCTTAAATGGTTTGATTTACTGTGATTATGTGTGAATTAAAAGGCTTGGACTTATAATGTTAACGTATGAATGCTATGTGATGAATGTTGTATGATAATGTTGTGTGGTCCAATTGGGGGGGGGAGTATCCAATTGGAGAGTAATACTCCTACTCACTATTATGCTGTGTGGTTATACGTGATTCAATTGGGAGGATGCTTATCCTGTTGCTCGCGCATGCGACCTAATTGATGCCAAGATTGTGTGGATATATACGTGATTCAATTGGGAGGATGCTTATCCTGTAGCTCGCGCAAGCGACCTAATTGATGCCAATGTTGGATCGGGGGACACGTTCCGTCCCAACGGTTGCCTTTTGTTGTGTGATTGCATATTAGCTTATATGATAACTATAATTATTCGTCCAGCTATGTTTTATAATCACAGTGAACTGGTTGCCTTGTGTGATATTGTGTGTCTTAAACCTATGAATCTCACCAACATTATGTTGACATTTTAAGCATCATTTTCAGGTGAGAATTCTAAGGATAAGATAGAAGGAAGCGACTAGAAGAGACTTTAGTTGCATTTGAGAGTGAATTATTTATGTGTTCGGATATGAATTTGTATGTCTTTGTTGAATATACTTTTGGAGGTTTGATTTGGTTATTTTATTTCGGGGTATCGTTATGACACTTTGTGTATGTACTTTGCTTTATTATTGTGCATGTAGTTATTCTCTATATAGACACCATGTGTTGTGATGATATCCATGAAGTTACACACTCGCGTTTCCGCCTTGGCGGGGTGTGACAGATTGGTATCAGAGCCTTGGTTATAGAGAATTAGGTGGTTTAACCTAGACTATAACCTAGGAGTCCCTCATATAGTTGCATTTAGGACCTATGTGTAAGTATAGTATCTTACATGTCTATTTTCCTAATATATGAGATGTTTATTTAAGTTTTTGACATCCGTTGAATTCCAATACTTAGTATAGTGCGTGTCATTTATAGTATGGCACCTCCTGCGCGAAAGATGCTTCGTTGGACTACCGTTGTCGCTACGGGTTGTAAGAGAGTTGGTAGGATGAAGCGGATCAACAGAAGGATCCTAGTTGTTGCTAGCATGCTTCCGTGTGCGATTGAAGAGAATTTAACCTTAGAGAATGTGGATGGAAAGGAGATGAAAGGTACGAGACGAAGGTGGCCGATAAGGAAGGCTTCACCACTAAGTACCCTGGAAAGTGTCCCCAATTCCTAGAAGATGGGGGAGTGGTTTGGGCTAGACCCCGAGATGTACATGCGCTTGTAGATCATGTAGAGGATGAAGAGAGAAACCTCAGTGAGGGCTTTGCTAGTCATCGACTACCACAGATCGAGGGAAACAAGAATGGATGGATAAGTGAAGAGGAAGAGTATGAGGTGGACTCGGATCTAGAGTCTACGGGGACGAGTATATTTAATCCCAACTGACTGATAGGGGCATGTGCTAGGTAGATCCTGAGCCTTTGTGCGACGTCTTATGTTTTGTGTCATGATTTGAGATTCTTATATTGTCTTTTCCCGTCTGGAGCCATGTTGTAGCACGATTACTCTTGAGTATTGTATCGATCTTATCCGAGTTATTTTGATTATAGAGTGTACATGATTGTTGGAATTGTTCCATGTGAGATGATTGTTTGCATGAAGTGCGGTCATAGGAGGGAGTACACTTGTGAAAGGGGGCATAGATAATTATGGTGGCCAACATAATTATAAATGCGTCACAACACAAGTGGACTTGCAAGTATGATAGCATGGATTGTGATGTTTATTAGGTGCTATGTGGTATATATGTGCGTTATCATTAAGATGTGTGGTTTTGGAAGTAAGTAGGCGTGTGGAATGGGCCTTAAAACTATGGTCGCGAACATAATTATAAGGGTATCACACACGTAGACTTGTGACCATGATTACATTGATTGATGTTTGTTGTTATATGTTATGGTAGATGTTATGTGATATCATGTTGATGATGGCTGTATGGTTAGAGAAGTGTTCTCTTAACCGTTTGGGCAGTGGTTATATGTTGAGGTGTAGGTGGTAAGATTCCATCATACACATCATATGCTGATACCTCAATTATCGGTTGGTACTAATGCGGTGATATTTAAGTTGATTCGTTTGATAGATTCTCGGTTTGTATACCTAATTCTCTAGTTGGCATCCCTATTCGTACCATGATGGTACAGATGCCATATCCTTCCTATTCGATGTCGTGATTGATGTTGGTCATTCGGATTCGTTTCTAATGGATATTGGTACGTTTCTTTGGTTATTCCTTACATTCATTCCACGAACGAATATTGTATTATTCTTCGAGTACTGTTGGTTCGTGATAAGTTGGTGCGGATATTTAATCCCTTCTTTATACACCAATTGGATTTTTCGTGGCATGTTTTGCGATCTGATGGTATCAATGTTTTTCTATGATCTTAAATTGACCGTGGTACGAATGAGTCTATACGTTCTTCGCTTGGTTTGCAATGTCTTTGCGTGAGTATTCAGTGGTATGAATTCGCTTGATGGTTATTGTGATTGAAATAGCTTGTGGTAGAGGAGTAGAGGTTGATAAAGTTGTTCGTGGGTGTACTACAGTGATAGAGGGTATATCTTTTATGGTTGATTTGATACCATTTTGGACATGGAAGTTTTGATGTGGTGATAGAGATGAATTGGTTGGCTAGGCATAAGGCTGAAGTAATATGCCATGAAAAGGTGGTTCGTGTCCCTTTTGAGAATGGCGATGTACTACGAGTACAAGGGGTCTATTCTACCTAGTCATTCCCTATAGGGAGCATTTGTGTTGTTTGTTAAGAAGAAGGATGGTTCGTTCAAGATGTGTATTGACTATCGGGAGTTGAACAAGTTAACGGTAAAAAAAAATCGGTATTCATGGATTTGATGAATCGCGTGTGTAAGACCTATTTGGATAAGTTTGTAATTGTGTTCATTGACGATATCTTGATCTATTCTAAGACGAAGGAAGAGCATGGAGAACATTTGAAGTCGATACTTGGTTTGTTGAAGAATGAGAAGTTGTACGCCAAGTTATCGAAATGTGAGTTTTGGATACAAGAGGTGCATTTTCTCGGACATGTGGTGAATAGTGAAGGTGTACATATGGATCCTAGTAAGATTGAAGCGGTCAAGAATTGGAAGGATCCTACGACGCCGTCTGAGATACGCTCTTTCTTAGGATTGGCAGGATACTGCAGGAGATTTATAGCGAACTTTTCGAAGATTGCTAAACCCCTCACTATGTTGACTCAGAAGAATAAGAAGTATGTTTGGGGAGATGAGCAGGAGATGGATTTTCAGTCGCTAAACGATAGTTTGTGTAATGCACCTGTTCTAGCGTTACTTGATGGACCAGGTGATTTCGTGGTGTATTGTCATGCGTCGAATCAAGGTTGGATGTGTATTAATGCAGAGAGGGAAAGTGATAGCCTATGCATCCCGACAACTCATGATCCATGAGAAGAATTATACCACTCATGATCTAGAGCTTGGTGCGGTTGTATTCGCTCTCAAGAATTAGAGACATTATTTGTATGGCACGAAGAGTATTGTTTACACTGATCATAAGAGTCTTCAGCGTATTTTTACTCAGAAGAAGCTGAATATGCGCCAAAGAAAATGGATTGAACTATTTAGTGGTTATGATTGCGGAATTCGCTATCATCTTGGAAAAGCGAACGTGGTGGCTGATGCATTGAGTAGGAAGGAGAGGAATAACCTTAAACGTGTGCGAGCTATGAGCATGACGTGCCAGACAGGATTTGAGAGTAAGATATTAGCAGAGCAAGAGGAAGCTCTCAAGGGTGAGAACGCTATGGCTGAGATGCTGCGTTGGTTAGATCGACAAATTGAGAGAAAGGAGGATGGTGGACTATATTTCCTAGATCGAACATGGGTTCCACTAGTATAACATGTAAGAAGAATGATTATATGGGTTAGACCAGCTAATGGAAAGGAATGAATATGGAGGATTGTACTTTGCGGACTAGTTATTGGTTTCATTAGAAGGAGGCATAAGGACATCAATCATGCAAGGTATTTGATAAGTTTGAAGGTGAGGGTTGATATCAACAACTAATAGGATGATGCAACAGCCAAAAATATCTGGATATTTTGATGTAGAAAAGTTAGCAAGACGTTACATTTGATGTGATGGTAGAGAGACGTAGAGTGTCGCGTCAATCAGCTTATACCAAGATGAAACACTTACTTCGCGATTGTGGTAAATGTTTTATAGAGCTTTGAGAACGCGTATGTAGATGAGTACGACTTATCATTCTTAAATGAATAGACTAAGCGAGCGTACAACCAAGCATTGGAGGGTATGCTGAAAGCATGGGTGTGTTGATTTTGGAGGAAGCTGGGGTATGCATTTACCCTAGGCTGAGTTCTCCTATAACAATAATTATCAGTATACTATTAAGAATGTGTCGTTTGAAGTTTTGTATGGAAGGAAATGTATATCACCTGTTCTATGGGCATAGGTTGTAGCAAGCCAACTAATTGATCCTGAATTGGAACGAGAAACTACGGATAAGGTTTGCAGATTAAAGAAAGACTTAAGGCAGCGAGAGATCGTCAAAAGAGTTATGCGGATAATCGCCGTAAGCCTTTGGAGTTTAATGTTGGTGATGTTGAAAGTGTCTCCTTGGAAAGGTATTGTGCGTTTCGGTAAGAAAAGCAAGTTAGCACTGAGTTATGTAGGACCGTTTGAGAATTTGGAAAGGATTTGACTTGTGGTAATCAGTTGAAGTTACGTGAGGAATAAAGTGGTGTACAAGATACATTTCACGTATCTAATCTGAAGAAGTGTTTGGCGGATGCTAGTTTGCATGTGCCATTAGATGAGGTTAAGGTTGACAAAACCTTTCAGTTTGATGTGGAACTTGTTGAGATTATGGATTGAGATGTTAAGAGTGGAAGCGTGGTAAGTTAGCATTGGTGAAGGTGCGATGGAATTCCAAGCGTGGTCCTGAGTTTACTTGGGAATGCGAGGATCGGATGAGATCTACGCACTCAAAGTTGTTTTGCTGATGTGGTTGGTGAGTAGATCGTTTGTAGTTGGATTTAGATCGTGGAAGTTAGATGAGGGGGTATCGTACTTACCTATGAGAAGTCGTTTGGATCATTGGTGTTATTGATCGGGGTAGTGTATCTATTTTTCGTGTATCGTTGGAGTATCAGGATGTTTTCGATCGTGTGAATTCGGGTATCTAGTTGGTTCATATTTGGTGGTTCTTTCTCTATGATTTTTATATCATGGTAGAATCCCACATCATCATAAGAATGGTTAACGATTTATGGTTTTATGGTGTGGTATTATTCCGCTTATATATCCATAAATTTTCTTGAGGTTATTGATGAGACGAGTTGTTAAATCTCGGGACGCGATTTTCCTAATTGGGGGATGAAGTGACAACCGTGATTTTAGCAGATTAGTTTGACTAATAGTCTCGATCCATTTGACTTTGTTTGGTGTGAATTAAGTGTTTTTGTGTGGTATATGTGCGAGATACGTATAATATATTTATGATAAGTATGAATGTGGCACTAAATCCCTTTTTGTGTGAGGTTGTTGTTATAATTTGAGGAGTATTGATTTTGGGTAAGTTCATTTCGATCGCCTTTGTGGTGTAGAAATGACTTGTGTAGTTTTGGTGTTTCGTGGTTCTTGCATAACAAGTCTTCGTTCAAGTGTTTGAACGTTAGTAAGTTACGAGGAGATTGTTTTTATGAGTTGTGTTTATAAAGAGCGTGGAAATCTATTTTTGGAAACTTTGTATTGAAAATGATTATTTTTCCGGTTAGTCGTAAATTGAAGGGTTATCGCGTAAGACATTAGGTTTCGTTATGGGAGCGTATAAAATATAAAAAGTATAAGGTTTTGAGTGTAATAATT
>LBNU01035374.1:187270-197964 GCA_014162995.1 Artemisia annua
TATATATATATATATATATATATATATATATATATATATATATATATATATATATATATATATATATATATATATATATATATATATATATATATGGTGTATAAAAATCGGCTAGGGAAAAAAGAAGGAAAAGGAAACCCAATTTGAGTCCAAATATGATTCTTAGGCCCAAGGATTATCCATAATTAATATATATATACAAACCCAAACAACCCAAAAACGTTTTTCTCTGGCTTTTGGTCGTTCAAGAGAGGGGAAAAGAAGGAGAAAAAATTAGGGTTTATAATTGTGAAGCAATAATCAAGAATTAAGGTAAAATTCTTAGAACACATGTTCAATTGTTTGATTAATTATTCGAATTCATGTAATATTAAGTATGATGGATCTAGGGTTTGTAAGTTTCTGTAAATTAATTAATTAAAACATGTTGGGATCAATTAATGATTATGTTATGATGATTGGTGAAGAGAATTGAGCGTAAAACATGCTAGTTATTGAGTTAGGGTTTGGACAGAAACATAGTGCTATAAAGATACGAAGATATTTATTAGATGGAGATGAGTTAGATCACGAATTTTGACTCTATAGTTCAGAGAAAGAGCTTTCCAAAAAGTCCAAGCACGATTGATTTCGAGGTCGGGAAGTTAGTCTTTTGATTTTTACAAGATAAGGTGTCAAAGCTGTTAAACCGGGACAGAATTTAGGTAAAAGTTTGATAGTGATTTGTGGGTGAAAAAGTGTTATTAAGGTTAGCCCTTCTGGGAAAGTTGAGTTTTAGGTTATCTTAGACTCCCACGAAAAGGATTCGCGATAAAAAGTTGTAGAAGTATTTTTCTTTAATCAAAACTTTTTGGTGTGCGTTCAGATCTGAATCTGAATAGTTGACAAGTTTGATTTTCTTATGGGTATTTGTTTGTGTTATTAGACCATGGGCTTCTGGGATTAGCTTGTATGTTTATGAGAGACCATGGTGAATTTTTGGTGTGAGTTGTTAAGCTTAAATTGCTATTATTTTATGTGGGTGAATGTACCCTAAAATTCTGCATTTTATGAAATTATAAGTGCAAGGGATTTAGTGAGCACTAGTGGTTGATGGTGTTTGGTATGGAGTCTAGGAGATCCATGGTGGGTCACATGAACCTTAGACATCCATCATATGAGTATTGCATGGGTTATAGCTTTTAGCTTGACCATGTGTAATGTGAACTTATTTGTGTTGTTTAGATTTGTGATTGTTATTTGTTAGAAGCTGCAGAGTTAAGGTGAGTTCATAGTCCCATACTTTTTACTTTGTTTTAAACTTGTGATTATGTGTGAATTAAAAGGCTTGGACTTATAATGTTATCGTATGAATGCTATGTGATGAATGTTGTGTGATAATGTTGTGTGGTCCAATTGGGGGGGAGTATCCAATTGGAGAGTAATACTCCTACTCACTATTATGTTGTGTGGTTATACGTGATTCAATTGGGAGGATGCTTATCCTGTTGCTCGCGCATGTGACCTAATTGATGCCAAGATTGTGTGGATATATACATGATTCAATTGGGAGGATGCTTATCCTGTTACTCGCGCAAGCGACCTAATTGATGCCAATGTTGGATCGGGGGACACGTTCCGTCCCAATGGTTGCCTTTTGTTGTGTGATTGCATGTTAGCTTATATGATAACTATAATTATTCGTCCAGCTATGTTTTATAATCACAGTGAACTGGTTGCCTTGTGTGATATTGTGTGTCTTAAACCTATGAATCTCACCAACATTATGTTGACGTTTTAAGCATCATTTTCAGGTGAGCATTCTAAGGATAAGATTGAAGGAAGCGACTAGAAGAGACTTTAGTTGCATTTGAGAGTGAATTATTTATTTGTTCGGATATGAATTTGTATGACATTGTTGAAGATACTTTTGGAGGTTTGATTTGGTTATTTTATTTCGGGGTATCGTTATGACACTTTGTATCGTCTGTACTTTGCTTTATTATTGTGCATGTAGTTATTCTCTATATAGACACCATGTGTTGTGATGATATCCATGAAGTTACACACTCGCGTTTCCGCCTTGGCGGGGTGTGACACTAGACACTCGGTTAACCCTATTCGAGCGAAAACCCAACACACTCGCAACCAAAACTCGAAACCAAACACAAACTTATCATTTTTATTTCATTATTTTCGTTATTTATCATTCGACCCGCAAAACCGGGAGGTTTTGAGGTCAAACCGAGGTATATACGAGCCACAAATGGTGGTGAAACACCCTCCTTGATGTGGATTCGATCCAAAACCTCGAATGAACAAGGTGTTAGTGATGGTTATATGGCGCGTGGTTATGCTCGATAGAAAGAGGGTGAAAAGTTACGAATGGTGGTGGTGGAGGTGAGGTCACACGCTCGGCAGTGAGGGCGGTGTGGCCGGATTTATGATACGAAAAGGAGGTGTGTATGGGTTTGTGTGTTAGCCGGCGAAGAGAGAGAGAGGGGAAGAGTTAACCCTAAAAAAATATATAAGTGGGTATATATAGGTGTGAGGAGTGGGTGGGGATTATTAGCAAACCCTATTACTCCCTAGGGGACCAAAGTTGTCAGTCTCTTTATATTATTAACATAACAAGAACGGGATAAATATTACTCATTGTAAATACTTCTCAGGTGCTCGGGATTATTTCCATTAGTTTCATATTCGTTTCTACGTGAATTTTGATTATAAATACGTATATTCTTTATTTTTATTCCATTTTCAACCATATTTTCACGTTTTAATCATTTATTGTGCCAAGACAAATATATATATATATATATATATATATATATATATATATATATATATATATATATATATATATATATATATATATATATATATAAGACCCGAAATACGTGGTACTTACTAGGAAACCAGGGATACTCACGACTCACGCATAAACTATATATAAATAGAAAGACCTGAAATTACCAGTTATCACACCTAGGAACATCAATCTCTCTCACAGACAACCTAATCAGCCTTTTATTAAAAGAGAGCTTATCATCTTTCTCCACTCCTTGCCATTTTAAATTTGGATGCTCCTATGGTTTCCTTTTGTTCTTCTCCTTCTCCAAAGCTCCCCTAGTTCTTCCTGCAATATAAATAGCCCATAGACACAAGATTATTAGATGTTAGTGAAACAAAATATAGCCAAATCTCTCTCAAATTCTAATCTTCAAACACTCTATTTGGATTCAGGCAAAAAGTGCGTCGTACTTGACTACAAGTACGTCGTACTAATTAGTTTAAAATGTAAGTACGGCCGTTCGGATATGAAAACCGGCGCACATATTGTTCTGGGCGCGAAATATTTGATTTTAAAGCGTCATGCCAACAAAACAATGTTTTCAAACTTATTCCCTTAGTTTTTCTTCGCTGATTATCAAAAACCCCTAAAATAAGCAGTTCTTATCATAGGTTTTAATATTTAGGCATCATTTTCATAGTTTTTTCAAACGTTCCATCTATAACCTTTTTTATAATCTTATCTCAATCTCTCCTAGATTAAATAAACATTTCAAATTCCTATCCTTCGCAAAATTGTGATCAAGGCAAAACCCTAACCCTAATTCGATTGTATCTTAACGCAAAACCTTCATTCCATGTAACTAGATTATCCTAAAGGTTCTAATCATCCTCTAACTAACATAATTATCAAGGCATAAAATCTAAAATATAGTACACGAAATATTAACTCTAAAATACGAAAGAAAATTGCAAGAAATAAAACAAAATGGATAAACATACAGAAGACATAATAATGTGGATTGATTTTTCTCTTTCAAAGATTTTTGGAAAATTTTTCGATCAAAGTGTAGCGGTTTCTCACGAGTGTGTGTGTGAAAGTTTGCATTTAATGAAAGATTTTTTAGTTATATATATAGGCCCGCTCAGAAGTGCGGCATACTTGACTCCAAGTACGGCGTAATTGCTGCAAATTTTTCCACAGTTAATAATTTTAACTAACATGCATACGTAAAAACGCTCAATCCACATATAATCAAACTTCATTATATTCATTCATTCATCAAAACAATCCTTAACCTTCCAGGATTACAATGTTTTGGTACGTTTTATTCAAATGATGAAAAATAACATAGAAAAGAAAAATAAAACAAATAAAACAAACTTAAGAGCGTATGTTGCTACTCCTATTTGTCATCCATGTTTTTCAAGCTCTGAAATAACCGGGTGACATGACGTCACACAGCTTGTACTCTCCTGAACTTTCCTTCTAGTTTCTACCTTGGGGGCATCATTCACAAATGGTTTTTGATGTTCATTTTCCATACAAATCTCAGCCCAAAGAGTTATTTCTCCAATATTTTAATTAATAATGCTACTAGTTTGTTCCAAGAATGGTCTACCTAAGACTACCCCTGTTTTCACATTATCCTCCACATAGAACTCCAACTCGTATCCATTAGTTTTTTCAATAGAGTCATCATTGGTTTCTCCAACCAAATTCATAAGCAATTTCTTGTTAACATTCTTTTCTCCATTCACTAAAACTTCATTGGTTAGCCCTAATTGGTCCACTAGTTCTTGAGAGATCAAGTTTTTCTCAATATCAAGGTCCAATATTCCATCAGAGGCAAATACCCCCTCCACATAACTTAGTGTGATATATTTCTCCCCAACTTCTTCATCATCAGCCATCCTATGGATCGAAAAAACTTTAGTATCCTCACTCATTTCAGAAGTTAGTGTATTTAGTTTCTCAAAATTTTTCTCAATAGTTGTGGTATCCTTGTAAATAGTGAGTATACCCTTAGCAAAATCCACAATTCCCTTTGCTAACACCAAGAAGGGTCTCCCAAATATGACACTAGGTTCCCATTCATTTTCACTTGGGTTGACATAAAACTGTACCAAGAATACATCCACATTCATTTGAACTAGCAATTTCTTATTGATTATTTTGCTTCCGTTCTCTCTTTCCTCAGAACCCAATCCAAGCCTTTTTATTAGCTCTTTAGACACATAGTTCCTATTGTAATCCAAGTCAGCCACAACATCATTAGTGTAAATATTCTCCACATGGCAATGGGGAAATAAACTTAATGTAACATTCATCCGTTTCCATCCTGTGAAAAATGTGAATCCTTTGTTTATTCTTTTTCTGATACACCCCGGGCTTTATGTCAAATTATATTTATATAGGATATGTCTTTGTGTCGTATTAGGAAAGTGTCATTGTTTAGATATGTTTTTATGTTTGGCTTGTTTTACAAGCTCGGGTTATTCGGTTATATATACCGAATCATTATTATGAATGAATCAATCAAGTTTGTCAAGTAGTTCTCTAGTCTTTCTCTCTCTATTTTCTTACGGAACTTGCACACGCTAAAAGTGGTGCCCTATCCCGATACAACCCATAACCGGGTCGTACTTCAGTGCCTGGCCAGTCAATCCTAGCCTATAAATAGAGCCTCAATTCGTCTCATTTAGACACATCTCTCATCCCAACAACGAACAAAGCTCTGATACTTATTCTCTCTCGAATTCCAATCATTGGAGTGATAAAATGAAGTTAAAGTTCTAAAAGCGTTGAAATACTTTCTAGATATTATTGTGGTGATAGCTAGTGATGGTAGCTTCTTCATTACATTAATTCCGAAGTATGTTGATCATTTCATACGAAATTACCACTATAAGCATGATTACTAAAGCCATGTTAGGCTAAACACCGTATGGTTGCTTAGATATGTTAATATAATAAAGTGTTTGGTTGTGGTTATGATCTCTTGTTGATTTCTTGTTAATGTTAAGACCTTGCTGTGTTCTAAACTTATCTCCATTTTTTATCTCTTTGTCACAATTCTCAATTTCAGGTCACTTTCCCAAGTCTTGACATTTTCCTATTTACATATTTCAATTCATCATTTCACGTAAACTAGGTTTACGGATATTCATTTGACGAAACCGGGTAGGTTAAGTCACATTATTATTCATCATACATTTCATAGACTAGGGTTAGTCTACATTTCATCACGACATCATTTGCATTCTATCCCACTCGTAGAATATATAATTTCAAGTTACACTTATTTATTTATCTTTATATAAATAATAAGACATGATTATAGTTTTTAACCAACACACCAAACAAATTCCACTAGGGCACTAATATATTTTTTTATTAGTCATAATTCCACTAAGGTTATAAAACTATATATTATATATTTTGGTGAGCTACCAAATATTAAACCTTTACTTGAACTTATATATATAATAAATTGCACCAACAAAGTAATAACTATCAAAATACCTAATGTTTACAAAAATTATATTTTTATAATTTTTACAACTTTATTATATCCCGTCTTGACCCGTTATAATTTATTTTTAATTAACCCGGTACCCAATAACGCTAAAATTAAAAAACTATGCACTAAACGGTACCCCGTAAAAACAAGTTGTACAAAATTGTGACCATGACACCACCCCTTGAAGAGGTGGCCGGCCCATGTGTGTCTAGGGACAATTGGTGCTCTCTAAAATCACCAACATATTCCACTACACCTAAAACTACTTTCACATACTTGCATGTAAAAAAAAAAGTGTTGGGTTTTGAAGTAACTCTACTTCGGGTTACAAGACTACTGCTAACTAGTTAATTCTACTGCTAGACAAGACTACTGCTGAGACTCTACTGCTAAGTCCTATGGAAGTATACTGCTGAGACTCTACTGCTATGTGATAAGTTTGTGTATGAATATTTGTATTTATAGTATAGATATTATGTAATATTCTATTATGTTAGAAGATCATATTCGTGGGTAGGAAGTTGTATGTAAGCCTGTAGGGTTCCTTGGTGTATAAAAGGAGATCCTAGGGTTAGACTAGAATACGATTTATTCTAGCATTGTATTCACTTCAAGGTTGCAAAACCCTAGCACTATTGAGAGTGCTCGTATTCAATATATACATAATAGAATATTACATAATATCTATACTATAAATACAAATATTCATACACAAACTTATCACATAGCAGTAGAGTCTCAGCAGTATACTTCCATAGGACTTAGCAGTAGAGTCTCAGCAGTAGTCTTGCCTAGCAGTAGACTTAACTAGTTAGCAGTAGTATTGTAACCAGAAGTAGAGTTACTTCAAAACCCAACAAAAAGTGATCAAGAAAAGTTTTCTCCTTTCCTCTCCTCTTCTTGCTCGTTCCAACTCAACATCAAAGAAGAACAAGAGATTTTTCAAGTACAACAATATTTACAAGTAGTAATTATCATCCATTACAAGGTTTTGAAATATAAACCTATGCATTAGTAGGGTTTTCTTCCTAAAATTAGTAATCTTCCAAGTATGTTGATCACTTTATTTTAACAAGTTCTACCAAAATTTCCTTACAAGGTTTATGTACTTTTATGGTTCTTGTACTTGCATATAAAAGTCTATACCACAAAACCTAAGTTTACATCATTTTTATGTATATAATGGATTACTTGAGAACCTTTGGAGAAATGGTTGAAAGATGATGTTAGGGAACCCATGACACCCTAGGAAGGTGTATGGTAGATTAAGGGATTGTTGATGTTGTTAGTGATGGACTTGGACAAGTATAAACTAGGAAAAATCATTTTTGGAACAATATAAAAAGCTACTGTCCTTAATTTCAAAATTTGGTAAACTCAGTGAGTTTTGGTTAATTTTGGACCTAAGAACTAGAAAATACACTTTTAAATGAATTCATGGTCGAAAGAACGGATAAAAACGGACTTATAACGAAGGAGATATGCCAAAAACAAAATATACTAACTATAAATACTTTTCCGGAAAATTGTTGCTGATGTACGAAATTCATTGACTAAAAACGAGCCTTAGACCTTGTCAAAACATACCAAACTGTTGAAAATATGTTAGTTCATCTTTTTGCCTTTTCGGGGATATAAAGAACTTGAGAAACGGCCTTATAACGAATAAGTTACGATTTTTCAAAGAATATTAGTTCACTAAAATTCTACCAGCACTTTTATCACTCCAAATGAATAAGTTACGATCTTTTTACCCATGTTGGGAGCCATTTTCCCGTCAAATGACTCAGTTCTGGAGTTAGGACTCCAAGGAACAAAAGTTAGAGCACCTGGCCTAGTTTTCAAATCAAAAAGCCGTTTGTCATTTGGACTTAAAATGAGTAATCTACAGCTATCCAAACATTCACAAAAACTTCCCAGAAATGGCAGTTTTGGCCAAAACACCATACTTTTCGACCATTTATCTTAAAATCTGGGAACATTGAGCAAAACTTCACTACTGAACATATTTAGGCTTGGTGCTAAGCTTTCCAGAAATACCAATTTTGTTTCCTAACTCTCAATATTCACTGATTTCCAGAAATACCAATTTTGTTTCCTAACTCTCAATATTCACTGATTTCAGAAATTACCAAGTGTAATATTTACGACGAAAACTTGTATTTTCACAATTTATCACCAAATAACTATCGTACAACACTATTACACTATATGAACATGTAATATTCATTATGACTTTATACGATAATATAAATTATATTTTCGATAATATTACATATTTTGATATAATACGAGTGGTATAGATTATAAGTGCAAGTGCATACACGAATTCATTTCATAATCTAAATTAGATTACATACATTCATTTTAGGTTGCGGCTAGGGGTTGCGCCTTGATATTTCAAGTTCACTTCATAGCATATTGTACCATCACTTAAGGTGAGTTTTCATAGCCCCGTTTTCAATTAATTATTTCATTTCAAATCCCACGGGGGAGAATACATTGCACCATTTATTTTTGTACGGACCTAAGTATACAAATTCAAGTACAATGCTTAAGTTACCACATTTGCCTACGAAAGTCCCCTATTTAGTACATCATGAACCGTTAATTGTGAGCAAGCGAAAGTGAGTGGATAGATCTATTGAGGGTGACGCCTCCATCCGCGTTGGGGTTACCAACAGTCAAACGGATGCATTTCATTTCATACATTCAGGGTGTTTGGCGAAGGACTTCATTTGGGGCATTTCATTAGTACAGTCTAGCTTCGGGGTCATGAGCTTAAGGTCTATTGTACTATTTTTCATGAGACTTATGTCTTACACATTATACTTGAGGTTGCCGTATAACATTCATTTTCATAAACCTATGATTTCTCACCAACATTATTGTTGACCGTTTTAGCAATGTATTTTCAGGTAACTAAGATAACAACATGTGACTTGCATATGGACCATCATGGAGTCGAGGAGTCGACGCGTCTCACCTTTCATTTTATGAACTTATGTAACGTTTGATCAAGTTGAACTAGTTTTCATGAACTTGTAACACCATTATGGGACCTATTTTGTAAACTCTGAATATTTTAATGATCAAACGATGTATTTTCAAAACGACACTTTAGGTCGTTCAATATAACCTTGTATGAGATGCCCTGTTCGTTACACCCAGGTATTCCATTCCGCTGCCATATAACAGGTATTTTCAGGGTGTGACACTCTTTGATTATAATTGTTAATTGGAAAGGGTCGAAAGATTCAAATAGTATTTTATGGTTTTCAACATATGTCTATGTGTGTTGATCAATTGAAGGAGAAATCGCTCTTGTTAAGATATAAACAATAAAGTTTTAAATATTGCAACTAGTTCTTATGCTTGTTAACCACTTGTCTAAGGATTAGTAGACATAAGTCTTGAATCAAAACTGTTAACTTATGAAACATTATTTTGATGAAAACAACTAATCATTTGTTGAACTTACTTAACCTCTGAGATCATTATCATACACCATCACCAAGTTATAAAAACTATCCAAGTAATCATATTTGTCCCATACTTGAATTTTACAGTAAACATTTGCATAAGCTTTCTAAGTCATTTTGATTAGTTAATTGATATCTAGGAGCAATCTCGGTCCCAATGGAACGACCTGGTCTTACCAAAACTCTTTACTATAAATGAGGGTTATACTTTTACCCGTGTGTTTTGAACTAAGAGAATCTGTAAAATTAAGATCATTTGAGGACTATACATTGGTTACATACCAAGGGATCAATCCTCACCTTCTATTCATTTTGATCTAGTGGCTGAGATTAGACTTAAAATTTACACTAGAAGGGTATTTTTGTACTATATAAATATCATTTTTTATTCTCATCTCAATTAACTCCTCATTTATTTCACACACACATCGTGTGTGTTTCTTTCTTCTCTCTCATCTAACTACCTCCTTTAACGGTCTCCTTCATCCCCTTCATTAAGAAACCCTAATTTTTTCATCTCAGTTCATTAATTGAGCTCATTCTTCATCCCGTACATCACCTAACCCTAATTCTAAGCTGAATTATAAGTTATATGTTTCTATAAGTTGGATTATAAGCTAACTGATTCGTTTTTTTTCATCTGATATTCAGGTTTTATGGATTCGCTTCATAGTTCTGTTTCTACTTCTTCTGAAGAGATCGTTGTTAATGATTCGTCTTCTGCTTCTGAAGAGATTGCTGTTAGTGATGATGTTTCAGCTAAGTATGCTGAGGAGATTGTTGCTTATGAACACAATGATGAATCAGAAGCTATTAAGAGTAAGCTTTTTGATTATTTTAATTTTTTTGTATAATTCGTTTGTTAGTGTGAATAAGCTCTGTTGTTAAGCTGTTATAAGCTCTGAATAATCCATTT
>LBNU01035374.1:220378-237794 GCA_014162995.1 Artemisia annua
TAACATTCATAGTTTTGAGCTATTCATCAGATTCAAGATCTGATAATGCATCTTAGTAGTTAGCAGGTTCACTATGATCCTCCAACTTATATCCCTTAGCATTGATACAAAGCCTATATCATTCAGGTACTAGAGGTATCCTTTCGGATTTATGAATGAGAGATATCAACCTAAGGTATAACATATGCATGTTTAACCTTAATTTGTGATATTAGCAAGTGTACTCAGAAGGTTATGTATTTAGCTCTTGAACAACTTCAAGATCTAAAGGTGCTCCCACTTTCTTTGTAAGTGGAGACTAATCTCTACATACTCAGCATTTTGAGTAACAATAAATTGTTCTCAAGCGGGACATCCAAAATACATCATTAGTTCTTGACTCTAGTTTGTTAATTACTTACTCTTAGGTATTTAACAAATTCAGAACTTCAATCAAGACATAATAGGATTCATCCCATGCCATAATACAATGGAGTCTTAAAATCCTTCTGGGTTGGAACCATATTGAGTGTACACATGGCACATCCAATTTTCTAACCTTGATAGCTTTGGAGGTAAAACAATTTAAGTCAACAAATATCAAACAATATCTATAGAGTTTGATTTTCCATAATGGGCATACCATAAAGTTGTGGTATTCCGCATGGATTGATGTTGTGAGACTATCACACAACTCATTAGATGAACTTATACTCTTTGGCTTACGTATCTGCCAACGAAGTCATACCAGATGGCATCAATAGTATTTTTAGCCTATTGCATACTTTATATTAAAAGTCTTTGACCAAATCAATGACTTAATGTGCATTTTTTGACTAAGAAACATAAACACTAATATTTTATTATACGTCGTAAGTGTACATGTCTTAACAAGAAGACACAACAAGTTAACGTCTTACTTTACGTTATAAGTCTTTCAACAATTAACGGAATTGATGTTTATGTCTTTACAAGAGACCCAAACATATTCAACTAAAGTAATTATGAGCACCAACAATTGGCCTCAATAGTAATTTCAAGTTAATTTCATACTTCATGATTATGGATTTACAAGAAGACATAATCATATTTACTAAACAATTTAGTGAATATGTCGAAGTAGCTTTTCATATTATCTTGACATTTGTTCTAATTAGGGCAACTACATTTTATGTGTAGAAGTCCTAGTAGAATCTTAGTTTTCTTACATTGCAGTCAAGAAAAAAAAACATTAATCACATTGTTATATGTTGTACCTTGCACACAATCAAGATTTCTCCCACTTGTGCATGGCACAACATCTTACAGCGTCACAAATAACATATGATTTTATTTAAAATCAAAATATAGATGTGTAGAACTTTTATCGCTTTAATGATGAATCATGCATAACCATTTTATTGATAACATTTCAGGAAGCAACATCAGGAGCGCGACAAGTTATCTTATACAATTTATGCAATGGTTCTCATAAAAACTATGATGCTTCACATGTGGTATGTAATGTATTATTTCAAGACAATCTAGAAATAAGATGGGCAACTTGTAAGGTAATAGAGCTTACAGCTCCCACTGGATTAGAGAACATTACATGTGTTTTGTCACCAGTAATACAATCACGTAGCTCCCACTGGATTACACAACATTATAAGTGTTACGTCACCAGTGGAGCATGAGTGGCGATTGGATACTTTTCTTCCTTCTTTGAATATCTACACATTATTGCTAATGTGAGTCACTTTGACCAGTAAACATGTACTTAGGTATTCAAGGAAGTGCATCAAGTTCAAAAATATAGATGATGGGCTAGCCATCATTTCTATTTTAACTTGAAAATAGGCATGCATTTCCTCCATGTTTGGTCTACTTTACCATAAGGGAGTGTAGGACCTTAGTAGGTTTATTAGGTTAAGACACATTAATAGGTAATCATGCTAGTAATTGCCTTTACCCCTTTGCGCTTTATTGATATTTCCGTTTTCTAATTATTTAAACTCATTTTAGTTTGGTAGCTATAGAAAACATTTTCTATATAGTTATCCAAATAACTTATAGTTCTTCAAGGTTTCAAAACCGGAACTAGGGTTATAAACGAATTTGAAAGAATAAGATGTGCAAACATACTTAACCGTTTTGACTTTTACAAGACATCACGAGTTCTAGAGTATGTGTGCTTTGAGTTTGATTAGAATTAGGACAATTCAAATATTCCTATTATGACTTTTCCTCATAAAGAAAAAGGATAGGAACAAGTCTCTTTCTTACAAGGAAAGAAAGACTTAGTTTGATCCTTTTAACAAAAAAGGAACAAATTTTTGTTTACATTTTGTGTTGCATTAAATCATTAATTGAATTTACAAAGTTCATATTTAGTATTTTCAATAATTATCCTTTTATAAATTAACTACCCCATGTTTATAATTTAAAACAATTAATTTACGAAAAAGGCTAAGATCCACATTGTGCTTCTACTATCACATCAGTTGATCTGCTAGCAATAGTAGATTCAATTGGTAGGCGACGATCACCATTTGTATTACATGTACAACTCTTAGATCCTTATGGGACTCATGAAATCTAGTGTCAAGCAACTAGTGTCATGTAGGCATGTTTAGTCCCATCCTTGCCTCGGGTCAAGGTCTCACCGCTTAATTCGATTAAGTCATCCAATTTGAGAACGTGCGAGAATATATCTAGGTCCCACGCATAGAGAATAGTCACATTGGGTTACAATTCAACCTAGGTCCCACGCATAGGCAAAAAGTAATTGCAAGTGTTCTTAAAATTGGACGGCATGACTTAAATTTTGACGGGTAAAAGTTTTGATGTGAATCAAAAGGGTGTACGAAGAAGCATGCATTCATTCTTCATAGCACAAGTTAAAAACTTTTATTAACTTAAGTTTAATCATTGTTTTAATTTATGTGTGTCAAGATACATCCTAGGTGGATAATAAGTTTGGACAATACATAAATGGAATAACATACATAACAAGTTTAAGTGTTATTTTAAAAATAATGATTTCAAGTTTTAAAAACTTAGTTAAACTAAATCCAAAGACTTAGTTATGAAGATGGTTTGTGTTTCGTTTTAAGTTTTTAGAAAACTATTTGCAATTTACATATGTTCACAAGATATATAAAAAGGGTGAGTCTCGATAAATGTGCCCTCGAAACGTTTAGTGACTCGTCCAATTACACATTTAATTGTGTTTAGATTGTTATTATTAATAATAATTATTAGACCCCGTCTCGTAGTTATTTAACATTTCCTCATTAACCAAGAATTATTAACAAACGTTTTCTTAACGTCGTTTAATATTTCTTATTAACTCGAAGACGTTATATAACGTACTTCTCGGTCTCTAATTATTATTACTTGTAAATAAATAATAACGATTATCAGTCGTTATGATTATTTAGAAGTTAACATATATATATNTTTGATCTTGTAAACGTGATGGATAAGGAATTGAAGGCTTGGGGTCGGATTTTTCAACGGGAACAACTGGAGGTTCAAAAACAACTCCAGGTTTGGGACAACTTGAGGATGGACGCCGTCGGTATCTCCGTTATTAGTAGGAAGTACCGTGTCCGTAGTAACCTCCGGTTCACGTTCCGCTACCTTGGGAGGAGGAGAAGAAGGGGTAGCAGGAGCCGTGGGTCCTTTGTATGAAACTCCACTTCGGGTGGTGATCGCCTTAACATCGCCCCTCGGATTAGCGACCGTGTTGCTAGGAAGTACTCCTAAGCCCAAGGGTCGATCATTTACAGACTTCTTAAGTTCAGAGATTGACTTTGCACGAAACAATAACCATCATCACAATAACCAGTCCCATTCCCATTTGCCGAGACCCTAGTGGCCTCGGCTCTACCTCTCCGGCCAAACAACACATCGACAACATCAACAATACACAACCACAATCCCTTCGTCGAGACCCCCTAACGGTCTCGGCTTACTATCTCTCGGCAACCAACAACAATGACAACAACAAAACCAAACATCGCCGAGACCCTAGTGGTCTCGGCTTTCCACTCTTCGACCCAACCACAGCCCCACGCCATGCCAACACTCCAAACCGAGCCCTATCGGCCTCGGTATCATCATGCAACCGAAACCAGAGCCAAAACCAAATCCTAGACCTATCCACATCCTAACCCACTACCACAACAACTCTAAAATACCACTAATATCAAAACCCAACAACACCGAGAGCCTAGGCTCTCGGTTAACCCCATTCGAGCAAAACCCCAACACACTCGCGACCAAAACTCGATACCAAACACAAACTTATCATTTTTATTTCATTATTTTCGTTATTTATCATTAGACCCGCAAAACTCGGAGGTTTTGAGGTCAAACCGAGGTATATACAAGCCACAAATGGTGGTGAAACACCCTCCTTGATCTTCGGACGAGTCGAACACAAGAACTAGGTGAAAGTGGTGTGGATTCGATCTAAAACCTCGAATGAACAAGGTGTTAGTGATGGTTATACGGCGCGTGGTTATGTTCGATAGAAAGAGGGTGAAAACTTACGAATGGTGGTGTGGGTGTGTGTGTTAGCCGGTGAAGAGAGAGAGAGGGGAAGAGTTAACCCTAAAAAAATATATAAGTGGGTATATATAGGTGTGAGGAGTGGGTGGGGATTATTAGCAAACCCTATTACTCCCTAGGGGACCAAAGTTGTCAATCTCTTTATATTATTAACATAACAAGAACGGGATAAATATAACTCATTGTAAATACTTCTCGGGTGCTTGGGATTATTTCCATTAGTTTCATATTCGTTTCTACGCGAATTTTGGTTATAAATACGTATACTCTTTATTTTTATTCCATTATAAACCATATTTTCACGTTTTAATCATTTATTGTGCCAAGACAAATATATATAAATAGAAAGACCCGAAATACGTGGTACTTACTAGGAAACCATGGATACTCACGACTCACGCATAAACTATATATAAATAGAAAGACCCGAAATTACCAGTTGTCACACCTAGGAACATCAATCTCTCTCACAGACAACCTAATTAGCCTTTTGTTAAATGAGAGCTTATCGTCTTTCTCCACTCCTTGCCATTTTAAATTTGGATGCTCCTCTGGTTTCCTTTTGTTTTTCTCCTTCTCCAAAGCTCCCCTAGTTCTTCCTGCAATATAAATAGCCCATAGACACAAGATTATTAGATGTTAGTGAAACAAAATATAGCCAAATCTCTCTCAAATTCTAATCTTCAAACACTCTATTTGGATTCAGGCAAAAAGTGTGTCGTACTTGACTACAAGTACGGCGTACTAATTAGTTTAAAATGTAAGTACGGCGGTTCAGATATGAAAACTGGTGCACATATTGTTCTGGCCGCGAAATATTTGAATTTAAAGCGTCATGCCAATGAAACAATGTTTTCAAACTTATTCCCTTAGTTTTTCTTCACTGATTATTAAAAACCCCTAAAATAAACGGTTCTTATCATAGGTTTTAACATTTAGGCATCATTTTCATAGTTTTTCAAACGTTCCATCTATAACCTTTTTTATAATCTTATCTCAATCTCTCATAGATTAAATAAGCATTTCAGATTCCTATCCTTCGCAAAATAGTGATCAAGGCGAAACCTGTCACACCCTGAATTTACCTGTTTTGGCAGCGAAATGGAATACCTGGGTGTAACGATCATGGCATCTCATACAAGGTTATATTGAACGACCTAAAGTGTCGTTTAGTAAATATAACGTTTGATCATTTATTTAAAACATTCAGAGTTTACAAACATAGGTCCCATAAGGTTTTGCAAGTTTATTAAAAACAAGTTCGACAAGATCAAACGTAACATAAGTGTATGAAATAATAGGTGAGACGCGTCGACTCCACGACTCCATGAAGGTCCAAATGCATGCCAACATGAGTTACTTTAATTACCTGAAAATACGTTGCTAAAACGGTTAACAATAGTGTTGGTGAGATTCATAGGGTTATAAAAATGAAATGTTATACGGTAACCTCAAGTATAAGGTGTATGACAAAAGTCAAATGAAAAATAGTACAATAGCCCTTAAGCTCATGACCCCGAAGCTAGACTGAATGAAATGCCCCTCCAGAGTGTTTTGCCAGACACTCTAATAATGATAAAAATGAAATGCATCCATTTGATTGTTGGTATAACCAACGTGGATGGAGGCGTCACCCTCAATAGATCTATCCACTCACTCTCGCTTAAACAAAATTAACGGTTCATGATAATCAGGGGACTTTCAATATGGCAATGTGGTAACTTAAGCAATGTACTTGAATTTGATACTTAGGTCCGTACAAAAATGGTGCAATGTATTCTCCCCCGTGGGATTTGAAATAAATAATGAAATGTAAACGGGGCTATGAAAACTCACCTGTAGTGATGGAACAATATACTATGAAGTGAACTGAAATAACAAGGCGCAAATCCTAGCAGCAACCTAATATGAATGAAGTATAATCTAATTTAGATTATGAAATGATGTCATGAATGCATATGCTATCTATACCACTCGTATTATTTTAAAACATATAAAATCGTCGAAAATTATATTTTATGTTGTCGTGTCAAGTCATACTGTATTTTTCATGTATATATGGTGTAAAGTTGTTTTATGATAGTCGTTTGGTGAAAACATGTGAAAATATAACTTTCCGTCATAAAATATAATACTTGTCAATTTCTGAAAACGGCCAAAGTGGCCTCGGAAAACTAGTTGTGAAATAGTGTATACTGGGAATTAGAAAGCAAACTCAATGGTTCTGGAAAGCTTGTTACGTTATCTAAAAGTTTTAACACTGACATTTTTCCGATATGTGCATAGATTAGGAAATAAACAGTCGTGAAGTGAGGTGTTTAGGCCAAAACTCCCATTTCTGGGCAGTTTTCATGAAAGTTTGAATGGTCATTGTTTACTTGTTTTAAGTCCAAATGATAAATGGTCAACTGATTTGGAAAGTATTACAAGAGTACTAACTTTTATTCCTTGGTGTTCCAACTCCAGAAATGAGTCTATTGACGGCAAATTGGCTCCAAACATGGGCATTTGTGAATATTCTGGTTTTACTTGAAAATATTCAAAGTGCAAGTGCTGTCAGAATTTTATGTGAATCAAATATCTTCAAAGGTTCATATTTAATTCGTTATATGTCCGTTTCTTGCGTTCTTTATATCTCCGGAATCGTGTTACAGTGAACTAACATATTTTTAACAAGTCGGTGCATTTTAATAAGGTTTAGTGTCTCGTTTTGGTCCATAAAACTCGTGCATCAGCACACTTATTTTCAGAAAATGACTATTTAGTTATGTAACTTGTTTTTGGCATAACTTTTTCGTCGTAAGTCCGTTTTTATCCATTTAAGCGGCCATGGTTTCGTTATTGAATGTATTTTCTAAATCTTTGGTCAAAAATTAGTCCATACCTACTGAGTTTACCATATTTTGCTAATAGGGACAATAGCAAAAATATAGTGTTAAAAATGGTTTTCCTAATTTGTATCTTGTCCATGTCCATCACCAACAACAACACATCCCTTAATCTACCATACACCTTCTTAGGGTGTCATGGGTTCCTAAACATCATCAACCAAGAAATCTCCATAAGGGTTTACATAATATATATTTGCAAGGCTAAAAAAAATGATATAAAAGTGTATATGGAGTGGTATAATTTGCACATGCATGTACATCTTTTATAAAAAATAATATTAACCTTGTAAGAATTTGGTAAAATTAAGAAAAAGAATTTGGTAAACTTACTTGAAGTGGTGGTGATTAGTTGTTTTAGAAAAACCTAACAAATCTATAGGTTTCTATTTCAAAACCTTGTAATAGATCACTAGTAGAGATTGTTTATCACTTTGTTCTTGAAAAATTGACAATTCTTCTTGTTGTTTTCTTCTTGGCCGAGCACTCAAAGAGAAAGGAGAGCAAGAAATATATTTTTGATCTAAAATATTTGCATGTATGTTTTTAGTTAGGTGAAGTCTTTGCTATATTGGGATTTTGTATGGGACAAGTGTCCCAAAGGACCCCAAAACCGGCCACCTCATTGAGGTGGTGGGTTTGTGTATAATTTTTGCTAAATATTGTTTACGGGGTACCGTTTAGTGTATAGTTTGAGGGGTTTAGCGTATTTGGGTACCGGGTTAATTAAAAATAGATTTTTATTGGAACTAACGTAACAAAATAACTTCATAAAAATTATAACATATAATTTCTGCAAACATTGAGTGTTTAGGTATTGCTTGGTTGATACAAATATTGTTATAAGTTAATATAAATGAAGGTTTAAAAATATAAACTCTTAAAATATAAAATAAATAACTTTTACAATTTTAGTGGCAATATATATAATATATAAAAATACTAGTGCCATAGTGGGAATTGTTGGATGTATTGTTTATAATTATTGATCGCGCGTTGTCATTTATTTAATAAAATGAATATATGTAAATTGAAATTATATAAATCCTACGAGTGGGATAGCATGCAAATGATTTAGTGATGAAATGTAGACTAACTCTAGTCTATGAAATGTACTTTGAATAATGTTTTATGATCACGCGACTTAACCTTCCCGGTTACATGAAATGAATACCCGTAAACCTAGTTTACGTGAAATGATGAATAGTAAATGATGAATTGAAATTTGTGAATAGGAAAATTGTTGAGGTTTGGAAAATGACCTGAAATTGTGAGTTGTGACAGTTGCCCACCCAAAAAGGAATTCAGTCCCTGAATTCAGCTGTTGTTGGTCTCTGAAGTAGACTCGGTGAAAAGATGTGGGTATTTGAGTCACATTTGGTCTTCCCATTCCCAAGTAAACTCGGGACCTCTTCGAGAATTCCAGCGAACCTTCACGATACGAATTCGACTCTGCTTCAGCTGCTTGACCTCACGGTCTATGATTTCTGTAGGTTCTTCCACAAAGTTAAGTTTGTCATCGAGTTGAATTTCTTCTAGTGGGATGACGGACAACTCATCTGAGAGACATTTCTTGAGGTTTGAGACAGGAAACGTGTTGTGAACGTTGCTGAGTTCTGACGAAAGCTCAAGCCTGTATGCTACCGAACCAATCCTTTCCAGAATCTTAAATGGCCCAATGTATCTCAGGTTTAACTTCCCGCGTTTCCCGAATCGTATCACGCCTTTCCAAGGCGATACTTTTAACATGACTTTGTCCCCAACCTGGAATTCCAACGGTTTGCGTCAAATATCTGCGTAGCTTTTCTGTCGACTTCTAGCTGTTTGAAGTCTTTCTCGAATCTGAATTATCTTTTCGGTTGTTTCTCAAACCAACTCTAGACCAGTACATTGTACATCACCAACTTCGGCCCAACAAACTAGGGACCGACACTTACGACCATAAAGTGCCTCGAATGGTGCTGCTTTTATGCTAGAATGATAGTTGTTGTTATAAGAAAACTCGATCAACGGCAAATGGTTAGCCCAACCATTTCCAAAATCTATCACACATGCCCTCAGCATGTCTTCCAGTGTTTGAATCGTTCTTTCACTCTGTCCATCGGTCTGAGGATGTTATGCAGTGCTCATGTCTAACTTAGACCCAAAAGAATCTTGCAATGACTGCTAGAAGTTTGAAGTAAAGCGACTATCTCTGTCGGAAATGATGGAAACTGGTGCGCCGTGCCTCGAGACTATTTCCTTGACATAAAGTCTAGCGAGCTGATCCATGGAATAAGTCTCTCTAATTGGTATGAAGTGAGCTGATTTGGTGAGACAATCTACTATCACCCAAATAGCATCATAACCACATGATGTCCTGGGAAGTTTAGTGACAAAGTCCATTGTAATGCTGACGAACGTAAAATTCAAGCGGTGAAGCTTAAACCTCGAGTCGTAGTCCCAACGAGGGTTGAATGGATCTAGTCAAATGAGTCGTGAGTTATGTGAGATGAATAGGTTTGAAAGATGATATTTGGTTTTTAGCTACACTACGAGAAAACTTTAAGTTTTAATAACAACTTAGAGAATGAGAACGTGTTTAAGAGAAATAGAATTAAGAACAATAGAAAACATTAAACTTTATGAAACTACAAGTAAAAGACAATGAAAATATTTTTGGAGTTTTAATTTTTTAGTTAATGAAAACGATTAAGGATTAAAATGAAAGAAATGAAGGAAAAGATAGCGAAGAGTAGTAAAATATTTTTGGTATTTGAGATTTAACAAACGAGAATGAACTATAACTAATATAAACTAAAGATTATAAAAGAAAATTTAAAAGACTATAAAAGATTAAACGAACTAAGTTTTTAAACTAGTTTGAAAAGAAAGTAAAATAAATAAAACTTAAAAGATTTTTAGAAATTTCGGCAGAGTTTCGTTTAGAAAAGAACTAAACAAAACTTCACTCGATGAAACGATGAAGTAATGAAAAGCCTAGCTCGGCTTGTAAAAGAAATGGTACTTGCAAAATGGAAAAAATGATACTCGCAAAAGTTAAAACAATACTCGCTAGGTTTTTTTTTTTTTTAAACTCGCAATACAAAAATAACCATACTCGCTAGAACATGTTTTTCATACTCGAAAGATCTAACAAACCTTACTCGAAATTTTTAAAGTGATACTCGCAAAAAGTTAAATCCCTACTCGCTAACTTATAACTCATACTCGCAAAAATGAACCATACTCGCTAGAAAGAACATGATACTCGCTAAAACTAACAACCATACTCGCTAAACAAAATCCTTACTCGCTAAAAAAAATGATACTCGCTACTCAAAATCTATTGATACTCGCTAGAATCAAATTGATACTCGCTAGAAATCAAGTTCATACTCGCTACTTTTTGAAAAATAACCATACTCGCTAAACCCTAAAACTCAAACTCGCAAAAATGTAAAAAAAATAAGCTGGAACTTTTTTATGAGAAACTAAAGATTTAATCTAATGAAAAACTAATAAAAACTAATAAAGACTTATATAAACTTTATAGAAAAACTAGTTTTAATAACAAATAAGCTTACATATAAGCTAACGATTCTAAAATAAGCACTAACCCATTTTATTTTTTTATCTCTTATTCGAACCAAAAATAAGCATGCAAAGGTGACAAGAATTTTATAAAATCTCTTTGTAAATGATAAAGATTGTGTAAACAAAGATTAACAATAAACTCAAAACTTGTAAAGATTGTGTAAACAAAGATTAACAATAAACTCAAAGGTGACAAGAATTTTATAAAAGCTCTTTGGCGTTTAACGTTAATTCTTGGTCTTTTAAGGTCTGAAAATGGTGAATAAAAGGTATGTGAATAAGCACATACCAAAATCCCCCAGACTAAGGTATTGCGTGTCCTCACGCAATGTAATCACGTCACGCTTTAGAGATAAATAATTTCACACCTCTCTTTACTAACTTTGAAAAGTAGCAAAACGTTCAAGAGAAATACGAAATCATTTATTCCCTAAAACGCCCCGGTTTTCCATTTTTTTGACTATGTACATCTTATATTACACTACTTTAGCTTATGACGGTGTGCTTGACTTTCATTATCTTTCAATAACGATTAAGGGTCATAGAGTAAGAACACGATTCATAGAAAAGTGACTGATTGGATAAAATTCATCGTCCCTGATTTTTCACAAGCCCCCAAACTAAGCGTAAAAACGGATCATTGTTTAATTACAAATTAGATGCTAACGCTACCCATGGAAGTTACTCGTGTACCTCTTGCTCCCATTTTCCTATTTTTTATCTCATTATTTTATTTTTGTGAGAGAAATGAATTTATTCATAGCATCTCGTTTCATAGTTTTTAATCCGATAAAGATACCAAATCAAGCGCTAAGTAGTTATCGATCTTCTCTTAAGAAGGTTTGCTCGAGAAATGTGGTCCACATCAAGGATATTGGATACATACAAAGACTTTGGAATACATCAAAATAACATAAGTTGGAGAGTACCTTCACGGTGCACCTCATCGCGCCGATCTAGGATCATTCGCATGCACCTCACGTGCTACCAACTTTAGTCTTAACACTTAAGTCATAATCCATAAATCTCCACATAAATCCTTATTTTATTTTATTTTATTTTATTTTTATTTTTTTTTTCTATTCCCAACGTTCAAATATTCCTCCCCAATGTTCCATTTTTCACACGGTCACATGATACCTCCTTCAAACCTCCGAAGTTATATTCCCCACTGAGACACCCCGTTTGACCAAACCGCTGGGGTGGCGGCGGTGTTCCCCGGCGGTTNCTTAACACTTAAGCTCATAATCCATAAATCTCCACATAAATCCTTATTTTATTTTATTTTATTTTATTTATTTATTTTTTTTTTTTATTATTTTTTTTTAATACTTTTTCTTGCCTTAGTAACTTTTCAACTCCGAACCTTCACGGTTTCAATCCAAGACCTACCGCCAACTGCTAGGGTTAGAATGTAGGATCCAAGGTCCGATCTCAATCCTAAGTCTTAAAGCACCTTAGCTCATTCTGAATAACGGGCTTTAGGGTAGCTCCGAAACCACATGCGTACTACGCTTATACAACGAGATACAATACAATACAACTCGAGATAATGGGGTGTATCCTTGATGTATACCCAATTTTTCAAGCAAATATTCTCTTAAGAAGATAAAGAACTACTCATCGGCTAAACCTAACATCTTTAATTATTTTGCACATATATGGGGCGAATCAATTTTGTGGGAACAAAAAGACATGAGTACCTTCGATGAGCTTTAAAGAGATCCAACTACTCTATGCTTAGCATCTAACTTCTAAAGAAACACTATCATTTCTCGTTCATCGCAAATTTAAAATCCCAAATAATGAGATCCGCGAATGCTTAGCCGATAATCACGCCACGCATATATAAAGTCAAGTACGGGAGCCGACAAAAGAGTAGCTCCTTGTGTACAAAACTGGCACAAGCTTATGTGATCATCATTGGTTAAGGGAACAAGCTAGGGCTCAACACGCCCGGATCAAGTCAAAATTTTTCTTCTCACTCTTACCTAGTAGGAAAGTCAAAACACGGTGTCAAAACTTTTATTCTATTTTTGCATGATTTTGAATTTTTTTCATTTTTTTCTTTGAAATTTCTCAAAATTTTTCAATTTTTTGTGGTTTTTGAGGAAAAACGGGGTTGCGTAAGTAAACGACAATGGTGAAAGTGCTAGGTCAATCAAATCGAAGATTCACCCCCCAGACTAAAGATAAACATTGTCCTCAATGTTTAAAAAGGTAAGGGTAATCCTAACAATAAATCTAAGGCCGTTTATTAATTATGCCAAAGATACCGTTAGTCGATAAGATTTTGGATATATTGATTTCCAAGCAAGCATCAATACATGGGACTCGATTGGAGATGAGATGATCCAACGATCACGAGAGTCATCATGAATTGGGGAAATCTGCACAAACACGAACAACCAAGCAAACACAAGATTGGAAGAGGTCGCCCTCCTCGCGTTACTTATTAGATAATAAAATAAAAAGGATAAGCATGGGGTGCCTCCCACGAAGCGCTTGTTTTTGGTCACCGAGTCACTTAGCTTGACTCGATCCCCGAATTAGTTATCCTTGGGAAAAGTCTGGAGATCCGGGATAACCAAAGATGGTATGTCCCCTCCAAAGTAATATTTCAAACGATGACCGTTTACCTTGAAATTTGGCCCATTTTGTTGAGAAAGTTCAATTGTGCCATATGGAAAAACTTGGGCAACGGTAAACGGTCCAGGCCAACAGGACTTAAGTTTCCCAGAAAATATTTTTAACCTTGAGTTAAAAAGCAAAACTTGATCACCGACATTAAAAACACGATTTTTGATTTTTGAATCATGAATCCGTTTGGTTTTCTCCTTATAAATCAAAGAATTTTCATATGCTTGATCACGGAGTTCATTCAATTCATTCAACTGGATTTTTCGGTGATCACCCGCGGTTTTTAAATCATAATTCACATGTTTTAGGGCCCAGTAGGCTCGATGCTCTAGCTCGATCGGAAGATGACATGCCTTTCCATACACAAGCTTGTAAGGGGTACAACCGATTGGTGTTTTATAAGCTGTGCGGAAGGCCCAGAGTGCATCATCTAACTTGTCCGACCAAGAAGAACGATTCTCACCCACTGTCCTTTCCAAAATCCTTTTAAGACCATGATTGGACACCTCGACTTGGCCACTAGTTTGTGGATGATAAGCGGTATTGAGTCGATGGTTAACACCATATTTGGACATAACCTTTGAAAACTGGTCATTACAAAAATGAGTACCACGGTCACTGATGATAGCTCGAGGTGTACCGAATCTGGCAAACAAACTTTTCAAAAATTTTACAACCACTCGGGCGTCGTTAGTTGGGAGAGCTTTTGCTTCGACCCATTTAGAAAAATAATCGACCGCCACGAGGGTGTATTTGTTTCCTTTTGAAGATGGAAATGGTCCCATGAAATCGACCCCCCATACGTCAAAGATTTCACAAACTTGGATGGCGTTTTGAGGCATCTCATCCCGCTGCGAAATTTTTCCTTGTCGTTGGCACGCGTCACAAGACTTCACCAGGTCCTGTGCATCGCGGTAGATCGAAGGCCAGAAGAAACCGGAGTCAAAAACTTTTTTAGCAGTAAGATTGGCACCATGATGTCCCCCTGTGGGGCCATTGTGGCATGCCATCAAGATAGCTTCGGCCTCTTTTCCATGGACACATCTCCGAATGATTTGGTCGGCACAAACACGAAACAAATAAGGGTCTTCCCAAAAATAATGTTTGACATCTTTGAAAAATTTCTTTTTGTCCTGGGTTGACATTCCTTTTCTGATAAAATTCCCCGCATGGTAGTTTGCAAAATCGGCAAACCATGGGGTACTAGGATCACAAAGTGATACGCTCCCAAGGGCCTCGAGAGGAAATGAGTCATTGATATCTTTGCTCTCGAGCATACCTTGGTGAAGATTTTCAAGTCGGGACAAATGGTCAGCGGCTAGGTTTTCTGCTCCTTTCTTGTCGCGGATCTCGACATTAAATTCTTGGCGCAAAAGAACCCATCGCATCAGCCTAGATTTGGCATCTTACTTGGTCATAAGGTATTTTAGGGCTGAGTGGTCCGTATACACTATGCATTTTTTTAAAAGAAGATATGGTCGAAATTTTTCAAAAGCATAAATTACTGCCAACATCTCTTTTTCAGTTGTGGTGTAATGAGATTGGGCATTGTTCATTGTTTTGCTTGCATAGTGTATAGGCTGAAAATATTTGTCCTTGCGTTGCCCCAGGACCGCCCCGATTGCATAGTCACTAGCATCACACATTAACTCAAAGGGAAAATCCCAGTCGGGGGCAACTAAAATAGGAGCCTCCGTCAACTTCTTCTTAAGGGTATTAAAATCCTCAATGCATTCATTGGTAAAATTAAACGGGGCATCCTTTTCTAAAAGGTGGGTCAATGGTCGGGCTATTTTCGAAAAGTCTTGTATGAAACGTCTGTAAAAGCCAGCATGACCGAGTAAACTTCGAATTCCCTTGACGGTCGTGGGATGAGGTAGTTTTGCGATAACATCGACTTTGGCTCTGTCCACCTCAATCCCGGCTTTTGAGATTTTATGGCCGAGGATTATACCCTCTTTAACCATAAAGTGACACTTCTCCCAATTCAGAACTAGGTTAGTGTCTTCACACCTTTGGAGCATTTGTTCTAAATGGGAGAGACAAGACGAAAATGAGTCACCATAAACAGAAAAATCATCCATAAAAACCTCCATTGTCTTCCCGATCATGTTTTGAAAAATAGCGGTCATACACCTTTGGAACGTGCCTGGAGCATTGCATAAGCCAAAGGGCATACGTCGATAGGCAAATGTCCCATAAGGGCAAGTAATAGTGGTTTTCTCTTGATCGGGAGGATCAATGGGAATTTGAAAATAGCCAGAAAAACCATCAAGAAAACAATAGAACTCATTTCCTGCAAGTCGTTCAAGCATATGGTCCATAAATGGAAGTGGAAAATGGTCCTTTCGAGTTGCTTCGTTGAGCTTTCGATAGTCGATGCAAACTCTCCAACCAGTAACAAGACGTGTAGGAATAAGCTCGTTATCTTCATTCATCACGACAGTCATACCACCCTTCTTTGGCACACAATGGACCGGGCTAACCCATGAGCTATCAGAAATTGGGTAGATCATTCCAGCATCGAGGAGTTTGATAACTTCATTTTTGATCACTTCGTGGATCTTTCGGTTAACCCGTCGTTGTTGTTGGACGGACGGCTTAGAATCATTTTCAAGTAAAATTTTATGAGTGCAAAAACGAGGGTCTATGCCCTTTATGTCGGAAATACGCCAAGCGATGACATTCTTATGCTTCTTAAGCACATCAACGAGACGGTTCTTCTCCTCATCTTGAAGGTGTTTAGAAATAATAACGGGGAGTTTGTCGGTCCCTTCCAAGAAAGCGTACTCGAGATGAGGAGGTAAATCCTTGAGCTCGGGCTTCGGAGGATTTTCTTTAGATGGCTCAACTTCTTTAACTTCTTTGATTTCTTCAACATGAATATCCTTCGGAGGGGGAGAAAGTGACGGATCTTCATTCAATAATTGTTCAAGCAAACGAATATCCCCCTCCGGATCAAAGACGGTATCATCAACTTCCGGTGAAATTGAATCATTTGAAAGATAAGCATCGATCTCTTCCAAGATGAAATCACTTCCCTCAAACGGAGTAAGGGAAGGGGAAGAGTCGGCAACAATAGGTTGAGAAGAAGGAGAATTATCATCGGGAAAAGAAGAGGAAGAATTATTTGTAGAGGAAGAATCAAGAGTGGGATTGCCACTTGAAACATTATGAGAAAAACCAAGAAGCTCTTGAGAATACTCCTCCGAAACTTCATCAATAACATCGATTCGGTTAACGGCCATGCAATCATCGGTGGAGGAGTATCTCGATGTTTGGTCCAAGTTAAACGTGACTGCTTCGTTACCATTTCGCAAGGTAATTTCTTCATCGTAAACATCAATCAAAGCACGACCCGTCCTTAGGAAACCTCTTCCGAGAATGAGAGGAACCCTTGGATCGGGATCAAAATCGACAATCACAAAATCGGCGGGAAAATGGAATTTTCCAACATTAACGATGACATCCTCGGTAATTCCAATTGGATGAGATGTAGATCGATCGGCGAGCTCGAGGGTCATACACGTGGGAGTAGGATCGGGAAGAGATAATTTCTTCCACATAGACTTTGGCATAAGGTTAATACTAGCACCAAGATCGGCCAAGGCGAAGCACTGAACCATCCCAGGAAAATTACACGGAATCAAGAATTTGCCGGGATCTCCAAGCTTTTCGGGAAGCTTCTTGAGGAGAACCGCCGAACAATTTTCGTTCAAAGGTGTTTTTGCCATTTCAAATAATTTCTCTTTATTATTCAACAAATATTTTATCAT
>LBNU01035374.1:254506-281344 GCA_014162995.1 Artemisia annua
AATGGATAGCTTGGTCACGAAGAGAGAAATGGAAGAGACGTAATCGGGTAGTATCTCTAGTGGCACCGTTAAGGTCAATGGAATCTACGATTTTAAGAAAGTCCCTAAGGTGTTGAATTGGGTCTTCGGACATATGTCCATGGAATGCAGATCCGTTTTGCACCAACCGGATGGTGTCGGGTCGCAGGTGGCTACATTGGCTTCTTTGGGAAGCTCAATGGTGTTTCGATAGCCTTGGTGGCTAGGTCGGGAATACTCTCCTAAGGTACGGGCTCTAGGAGGTTGGTTTGGTTGTGGTGGTGGGTTGTTTGGTTGAGGTGGGTTGTTGGGATCAAGGATATTACCACCTTCCATGATGTCGGATGGTAATGGTTACGAACAAAAACACGAAGAAAAAAGATAGACTAAAGAGATCCTAGAAAAATAAAATAAAAATCTCACTAGAAAGGAATCTAGTGAGTAGACCTAATAAAATAAAAATTTTACTTAAACAATAACTATTCCCCGGCAGCGGCGCCAAAAACTTGATGTGCGTAGGATTGCGACCACGCAACAGGTTTTACCTCTCAAGGGATCTTGAGAAGCTTGCAATCCCACCAGGCAGTGTACCTGGTCAGTGTAGTATAGTGTAGTGGTAAGTACGGGGGATTGATCGTTCTCTCACAGGGAATAGTGTTCGTTAGGATAGAAAAACTACTCTAATAGGTCTAAAGGCGAAGGAAGATTATTTTTGTATTTTTATAATTTTTTGAAAGCAAGTAAAATCTCGGGTTTTGGAGGAGTGGGCGGAATTAGTTGCTAGTCAACTAACCCAAAAACTAAAATTGCAATAAAATAAAATAACAAGAAATTAAAAGGTTGTGAAAACTTATATAGAGACAAATGTGTTTACTTAGACTTCCTTACTCCCTAACTATCTTTTACCGGTTAATTGGTGTATGTATTACTTGTGTGGATGACGGGTGTATTCCTTAACAATTCATGGGGTGGCATACATATCTCCCCAATTCTATGAGCTCTTATCTCCTCCTACAACCATGCGTACACATAATCATAGGGATTGTAAACAGTGGCTCATGCGTTAAATACTACCTTAATAACCTAGTATGCCTTAGTTACATGTTTCTTAAGACGTTCAAGCATGTTACCATATAGGAGTATTGCCAGTTTTCTTAAGCCTAACATTGATGAAACATTCATCCCAACAAAGTAATAACACACCAATCAACCAATAATTAATAGTTAGGTTTCATTAGATCTAAGCAAACACAAGAAAAATCTAGCCTAGCATGTTAATCAAAAGACAAGCATAAGATATAATTAACCAACACATAGACATATTGATTAATTTAAGTGAGGTCTTATCTTTAATTGAACATGAAGGATTCAAGGGTGAAAAACCTTTGAAAACACAGCTAAAATCATCTTAGGGTTTATCCCAAAAGTTCCCCACAAAGTTCCACACTAATGAATGAAAATTAGGAAAATATATATAGATTTTACGTTCTGACGGCGTCAGGTTATAGAGTCTGACGCCGTCAGCTCGCCGCCACTAGGGTTCTCGGATGGCCTAGATCTACTTCTGACGCTGTCACCCTCTAAATCCTTCTGAGCCGTCACTCTTTAGCTTATAACCTGACGGCCTACACCTTGTAACACCTGACGGCGTCAGGTGTAAATGTTCCAAAATCTTTCTGGCCCATCAAGTGTAAAGTAGTTTCACTCCTTTGTCAACGTTATCTGACGGCGTCACCTTGGGACTCTGACGCCGTCAGGTAGGAAATCCAGCTTCTTTTGAGACTTTGTCGTTTTCTTCACTTTTATGCTTCAAAAACATCCAAATATGCATGTTTCCAGAAATCTTCTCAAAAGTACCTAAAATGACAAAAGGAACGATTTAGGGCAATATTTGATCATATTTACTCGAATTAGGGCTTAAATGACCCCTTAAAACGGGTACAATTTTTGTCTCATCAAGTGGTAAGCCTCGCACGCTTCTTGAGCGGCAAGTGTAGAGTAGGTGTAGGAGCAATGGTAGATGTAACTGATGGTGATGGTGGTGTATGAATAATGGGTATCCTGGGAGTGGGGGTAACAAGGCGTACACTCTTCCTAGCAGTCTGGCACGTCTTGCGACGGCGGGCTGGGAGAGTCTATCCTGAGTGAACAGAAGTAGTATGAGGTAATGAAGCTGTAGGTGCACGTAAAACTGATGATGGTGCAATGGGAGATATCTGAGGAGTGGGGGCAACCTCATCCTCCTCAAAGGCCTCAGTGTCCTCCCCAGATGTCAAGAGTGGTGACTGAGGTGCTGGATGAATAGGTGATGCAATATCAGTGGACGACATGGCATCCTCCATGTCAGTGTCCGAAGAGAGTATGATAGGGTGTGAATCTGAAGACATGTCTCTGTGACAATCAATGTGAAATGAAATGAATAACCCATGTAATGAAATCATATAACTAATGAATATGCACTTATGATATAATGATGAGATGCTGTCGTGGGGTAGTTAAAGTCTAGGGTATAAGGACAACCTAGTTCGCTATAACCTTTGCTCTGGTACCAATCTGTCACACCCTGAATTTACCTGTTATGGCAGCGGAATGGAATACCTGGGTGTAACGATCATGGCATCTCATACAAGGTTATATTGAACGACCTAAAGTGTCGTTTAGTAAATACAACGTTTGATCATTTATTTAAAACATTCAGAGTTTACAAACATAGGTCCCATAAGGTTTTGCAAGTTTATTAAAAACAAGTTCAACAAGATCAAACGTAACATAAGTGCATGAAATAAAAGGTGAGACGCGTCGACTCCACGACTCCATGAAGGTCCAAATGCATGCCAACATAAGTTACTTTAATTACCTGAAAATACATTGCTAAAACGGTCAACAATAATGTTGGTGAGATTCCTAGGTTTATAAAAATGAAATGTTATAGGGTAACCTCAAGTATAAGGTGTATGACAAAAGTCAAATGAAAAATAGTACAATAGCCCTTAAGCTCATGACCCCGAAGCTAGACTGAATGAAATGCCCCTCCAGAGTGTTTTGCCAGACACTCTAATAATGATAAAAATGAAATGCATCCGTTTGACTGTTGGTATAACCAACGCGGATGGAGGCGTCACCCTCAATAGATCTATCCACTCACTCTCGCTTAAACAAAATTAACGGTTCATGATAATCAGGGGACTTTCAATAAGGCAATGCGGTAACTTAAGCAATGTATTTGAATTTGATACTTAGGTCCGTACAAAAATGGTGCAATGTATTCACCCCCTTGGGATTTGAAATAAATATTGAAATGTAAACAGGGCTATGAAAACTCACCTGTAGTGATGTAACAATATACTATGAAATGAACTGAAATAATAAGGCGCAACTCCTAGCCGCAACCTAATATGAATGATGTATAATCTAATTTAGATTATGAAATGATGTCATGAATGCATATGCTATCTATACCACTCGTATTATTTTAAAACATGTAAAATCGTAGAAAATTATATTTTATGTTGTCGTGTCAAGTCATACTGTATTTTTAATGTATATATGGTGTAACGATGTTTTATGATAGTCGTTTGGTGAAAACATGTGAAAATATAACTCCATAAATGAGTCTATTGACGGCAAATTGGCTCCAAACATGGGCATTTGTGAATATTATGGTTTTACTTGAAAATATTCCAAGTGTAAGTGCTGTCAGAATTTTATGTGAATCAAATATCTTCAAAGGTTCATATTTAATTCGTTATAGGTCCGTTTCTTGCGTTCTTTATATCCCCGGAATCGTTTTACAGTGAACTAACATATTTTTAACAAGTCGGTGCATTTTAATAAGGTTTAGTGTCTCGTTTTGGTCCATAAAACTCGTGCATCAGCACACTTATTTTCAGAAAATGACTATTTAGTTATGTAACTTGTTTTTTGCCTAACTTTTTCGTCGTAAGTCCGTTTTTATCCATTCAAGCGGCCATGGTTTCGTTATAGAATGTATTTTCTAAATCTTTGGTCAAAAATTAGTTCATACCTACTGAGTTTACCATATTTTGCAAATAGGGACAGTAGCAAAAATATAGTGTTAAAAATAGTTTTCCTAGTTTGTATCTTGTCCATGTCCATCACCAACAACAACAACACATCCCTTAATCTACCATACACCTTCTTAGGGTGTCATGGGTTCCTAAACATCATCAACCAAGAAATCTCCAAGGGTTTACATAATTTATATTTGCAAGGCTAAAAATAAGATATAAAAGTGTATAAGGAGTGGTATAATTTGCACATGCATGTACATCTTTTATAAAAAATAATATGAACCTTGTAAGAATTTGGTAAAATTATGAAAAGAATTTGGTAAACTTACTTGAAGTGGTGGTGATTAGTTGTTTTAGAAAAACCTAACAAATTTATAGGTTTCTATTTCAAAACCTTGTAATAGATCACTAGTAGAGATTGTTTATCACTTTGTTCTTGAAAAATTGACAATTCTTCTTGTTGTTTTCTTCTTGGCCGAGCACTCAAAGAGAAAGGAGAGCAAGAAATATATTTCTGATCTAAAATATTTGCATGTATGTTTTTAGTTAGCTGAAGTCTTTGCTATATTGGGATTTTGTATGGGACAAGTGTCCCAAAGGACCCCAAAACCAGCCACCTCATTGAGGTGGTGGGTTTGTGTTTAATTTTTGCTAAATATTGTTTACGGGGTACCGTTTAGTGTATAGTTTGAGGGGTTTAGCGTATTTGGGTACCGGGTTAATTAAAAATAGATTTTTATTGGAACTAACGTGACAAAATAACGTCATAAAAGTTATAACATATAATTTTTGCAAACATTGAGTGTTTTGATAGGTATTGCTTGGTTGGTACAAATATTGTTATAAGTTAATATAAATGAAGGTTTAAAAATATAAACTCTTAAAATATAAAATAAATAACTTTTACAATTTTAGTGGCAATATATATAATATATAAAAATACTAGTGCCATAGTGGGAATTGTTGGATGTATTGTTTATAATTATTGATCGCGCATTGTCATTTATTTAATAAAATAAATATATGTAAATTGAAATTATATAAATCCTACGAGTGGGATAGCATGCAAATGATTTAGTGATGAAATGTAGACTAACTCTAGTCTATAAAATGTACTTTGAATAATGTCTTATGATCACGCGACTTAACCTTCCCGGTTACATGAAATGAATACCCGTAAACCTAGTTTACGTGAAATGATGAACAGTAAATGATGAATTGAAATTTGTGAATAGGAAAATTGTCGAGGTTTGGAAAATGACCTGTGTGACAAAACCCTAACCCTAATTCGATTGTATCTTAACGCAAAACCTTAATTCCATGTAACTAGATTATCCTAAAGTTTCTAATCATCCTCTAACTAACATAATTATCAAGGCATAAAATCTAAAATATTGTACACGAAATATTAACCCTAAAATACGAAAGAAAATTGCATGGAAATTAAACAAAATGGATAAACATACCGAAGACATGATAATGTGGATTGATTTTTCTCTTTCAAAGATTTTTGGAAAAAATTTCGATCAAAGTGTAGCGGTTTCTCACGAGTGTGTGTGAAATTTTGCATTTTATGAAAGATTTTTCAGTTATATATATAGGCCTGCTCAGAAGTGCGGCGTACTTGACTCCAAGTACGGCGTACTTGCTGCAAATTTTTCCACAGTTAACAATTTTAACTAACATGCATACGTAAAAACGCTCAATCCACATATAATCAAACTTCATTATATTCATTCATTCATCAAAACAATCCTTAATCTTCCAGGATTACAATGTTTTGGTACGTTTTATTCAAATGATGAAAAATAACATAGAAAAGAAAAATAAAACAAATAAAACAAACTTAGGAGCGTATGTTGCTACTCCTATTCGTCATCCATGTTTTTCAAGCTCTGAATAACCGNAATTTTCCACAGTTAACAATTTTAACTAACATGCATACGTAAAAATGCTCAATCCACATATAATCAAACTTCATTATATTCATTCATTCATCAAAACAATCCTTAATCTTCCAGGATTACAATGTTTTGGTACGTTTTATTCAAATGATGAAAAATAACATAGAAAAGAAAAATAAAACAAATAAAACAAACTTAGGAGCGTATGTTGCTACTCCTATTCGTCATCCATGTTTTTCAAGCTCTGAATAACCGGGTGACATGACGTCACACAGCTTGTACTCTCCTGAAACTTTCCTTCCAGTTTCTACCTTGGGGGCATCAATCACAAACGGTTTTTGATGTTCATTTTCCATACTAATCTCAGCCCAAAGAGTTATTTCTCCAATATTGTAATTAATAATGCTACTAGTTTGTTCCAAGAATGGTCTACCTAAGACTATCCCTGTTTTCACATTATCCTCTACATAGAACTCCAACTCGTATCCGTTAGTTTTTTCAATAGAGTCATCATTAGTTTCTCCAACCAATTCATAAACAATTTTTTGTTAACATTCTTTTCTCCATTCTCTAAAACTTCATAGGTTAGCCCTAATTGGTCCACTAGTTGTTGAGAGATCAAGTTTTTCTCAATGTCAAGGTCCAATATTCCATCAGAGGCAAATACCCCTCCACATAACTACCCCGTGTTTATAATTTAAAACAATTAATTTATGAAAAAGGCTAAGATCCACATTGTGCTTCTACTATCACATCAGTTGATCTGCTAGCAATAGTAGATTCAATTGGTAGGCGACGATCACCAATTGTATTATATGTACAACTCTTAGATCCTTATGGGACTCATGACATCTAGTGTCAAACAACTAGTGTCAAGTAGGCATGTTTAGTCCCATCCTTGCCTCGGGTCAAGGTCTCACCGCTTAACTCGATTAAGTCATCCAATTTGAGAACGTGCGAGAACATATCTAGGTCCCACGCATAGAGAATAGTCACCTTGGGTTAAAATTCAACCTAGGTCCCATGCATAGGCAAAAAGTAATTGTAATTGTTCTTAAAATTGGATGGCATACGGGTAAAAGTTTTGATGTGAATCAAAAGGGTGTACGAAGAAGCATGCATTCATTCTTCATAGCACAAGTTAAAAACTTTTCTTAACTTAAGTCTAATCATTGTTTTAATTTATGTATGTCAAGTTGTCCATTTTCATAACTAATATACATCCTAGGTGGATAATAAGTTTGGACAATACATAAATGGAATAACATACATAACAAGTTTAAGTGTTATTTTAAAAATAATGATTTCAAGTTTTAAAAACTTAGTTAAACTAAATCCAAAGACTTAGTTATGAAGATGGTTTGTGTTTCGTTTTATGTTTTTAGAAAACTATTTGCAATTTACATATGTTCACAAGATATATAAAAAGCAAAATTACAAAAACACAACCACAATATGCAAAGCCTCAACCGATGAATAAACCTATGCTCGGTCTCGTGAGCCATTACGAGAACCAAGAGACAACTACGGACAAACCACACAACCACACGAAGGGCTCCTACTTGCTCCAAGACAATCAAGAGCAAGTAGAAACCCATTATGCACATGAAATAATGAATCTGCATCCCAGAATTTCTCTGTTCGGAGGCCCAAACGACCTGGAAGGAGGCTTCCTCGGGCTTAGCTCAAAACTAGAAAGTTGTAGGCCCATGTCTTGTGTACCTGCATACCAAGATTTAGCCAAAAACTCTTTACCAATTGTCGGGAAAAACCAAAATACTGCAGCTTGTTCCAACAGCCTGTTTCCGCGTAAATGTCTTTAACTCTTTCGCGTTTCACCACCAAGCATCGATTACATGAATTGAAAGTAAAATACAACTAATCTACTTTTAACTACTATAAAAGTGCCCAAACAATGGCTACAACCAAAAAGGATATCATTACATAAATGCCGAAACAATGGCAAAACCCCAAAATACGAAATTAAACAACATTCACAACAATTCAAGGCACAAGTGGTCTAGGTTTTCATCGGCTTTGCATATACGCATAATAATACCATAATATTATGATCAAAACAAGGTGTTGGCTAACTCCATGGACAAACATGCATGTATTTGCCATGGAAACAAAATAAATAACAAGAAATAAATTGTTAGCCAACGGAATTGAAGAAATTAATTAACAAGAATTAAAACCTCGATAGGTACGCATGTGATATGGCCTTAGGTTCAAAACCCACTGATATTAGGACATTCTTAACATCATTTTACCATAGAAAATTAAGCCTTAGGGGCAGATTTGAAATCGTTTCATAAATCGATAAAAAACATGCGTTTTAGGCCATTTTACACGTACCCGACAAGTATACCAATTAACATATGCATAAAAAATGGCCATGGGATCAAAAAGTCCAGATCTTAAGACCTCTTATAGGTCAAATTATTTACAATAAATAAGCCTTTGGGGATGTTTTGAAATAACCCTTTTGAATCCATTAATAACACGCGTTTTTAGCCATTTTTACGCATACAAGATGATCATATGATGGCTCGTGATACCACTATAGGTGATGTTGAATATATAAAAATAAAATAAACATATAAACACAGCGGAAAACATCACCAACAAGGATCTCATATAGCCATATGATCAATCAATAATAAACACAACATGTGTATACCTTTGTAGCGTGATTCGGGAGTCACCAACAATTATCAAACCCACATTTGGAATAAGAAACTCAAGAGATCAATGAGGTTGATCTCTTCTATGAATGAAACACACTACACGTCACCGATCACCACCCGATGCTAGTTATAACCTCGTAACAATGATTCTTGCTTCAACCTCCAATAGATTAAGCAAGAATAAGATCAAAAACACAAACCCTAGGTGGGGTTGTATTTTGTGCCGTCACTTTTGAGAGAGAGGAGGAGAGAGGCTTTTTCAATTAGGTTAAAATCATCAGTAGTAAAAGATATGACTAAATCACATTTAATCTTATCTTGTAACTACTTTCACTTAGCCCCTTGAACAAGCTCCATAATCCCCTTTTGAACCCCCCTTTAGGCCAGCCACTATATGGGCCCACAATGGGCTTGCCCATTGTTGGTTTACTTCAAAAACGCTAAGTCTAACTTAGTATTTAATGGCCCGTTATAGATCCCGAGTTACGTAGTCATTTATATATTGTAAATACGATAAATACAATCTATAAAAAGGCGTCTCTGTGTATAAGTGTGTGATTCCATAGGCTCACATATGTCTAGCCATATAACCATTTATTTTGACACGAGCATACTCCAACACTAGGATGCCGAATCAATTCCCCACCTGACGAAGAAAAGTTCAAATTATGATCCTAGAGCACTTGACCATCCGACGAAGAAATTTAACATTCAGATGCTGAAACAGTTCACCACTCGATGAAGGTAAGTTGACATTAGGATCCTGGAACAATATACCACCCAATAATTAATAGTGCATACAGATGGCTCTATTCAATAAATTTTAAGTGACATACTTACATGAAACTATGTATATCTGAGAAAAATTGCAAAAATCACAAAGATTTATAAACTAACCTGTGAGCAGTCTTCGCTATTATTTGAAGCTCTACTTTGATATGAGTTCTCTTCTATGAACTTACTCACTTCTATCCGGAGCCTCAATATCTTTTTACTTTCTGGATGGCGATAGAACTATACAGATTTTATGTTTTTAGTCACCTTAATTTATAATCAGATGTATAAAATTAAATAACTGATCATCCAATGTGCATATAACTTACACTGTCAACTCTACCATTCCCATTTAGGCGCCTTCGTTTTTCAATTTTCCATCCTTTCAGATTTGTTAGTAATACTTGAGGGTCAAGAGTTCTTTCTCTACCTTGGTTTAACTGCCATAATACAATTATATTTAGACATAGTAGAAGTAGTAACAAAATCAAACAAACGGAAAATTGGAGGTGCAGTTGGTCTTGTCAAAGTTTTTAGCAGTCTCTAGGCCAGCTGGAGTGCGAATTAATCTCGACCTAATGAAGGATGGCTCCTGTGCCTCCATGAAATATGTGTGGAAAGAAGGGGATGTACAACCACATACCCGGCCACAAGTATCAGACAAAAGATAAAACTCCAAAAATGATTGAGATAAAAAATATATAGCTAGGTGCAGCGCAAGAGGAAGGGCCAGGATGCATGCTTTCTTGCAGCACAAAGTTTATCTTGATCTAAATAAAAGAATAGAAAATAAATCATTTGAATTGACCTCCGCGATGTTGTTTGTTTCAAAGAGCTCGTTAATGGTGAAATCCTTCTCTAATATCTCCAAAGGTTCGTAAGCAGTGCCTCTTTTTCTCCTCTTTGGTGTACTGTTAAACTGCATCAGGTTTTCATATTGAATCATTTATATATATATATATATATATATATATGGATAAATATATGATTAATTCCTTATAATGTGACAGTGTCGCTAAAGCTAGAAACCAGAAGAATCAAAGTTCCAATTACACATACTGTTAGAAATAAGATAATAAGTGTACTACTGAGATCATTAACAAATGTTACCTCATGCATCATGATTCATGATTATTAACTTACATTATGTCAAGTGCTGAAATATGTTTATTTTTCTTCTTTACTTGATCCCACAGACAACGTTTGATTTGGAAACTTTATATTTAAATGAGGTACGTACTCAGTGAGATATAAGTAGAAGTTGTGAATCGTGTAGAAAAACTGTATGTTACCGTTAAGTTGAAACGAATCTATTGGCTAGAACTAGAGTCATCTATGTGTTGAATTAATTAAACACATAAAGGATCAATCTCATGTAATCATATATCAAGAACATGAAAGTAAACTTACTGGATGATAGAACCGACTGATGATTAGGATTGGATGATGAAGCCATAGCGTTAGGGTTAGTCGATTCCGGTAGTGATGCCAATAATCCGATGGAGGGATTTCTCTCAAGAGTTATGGTGTTTATTGAGAGAATACGTTCTTGACAAGATACAGGAAAAAACCCACAACCATGAATATTTATCTGTTATTGTTGTTACTTCCATCAAGTAACCGCCATTTTGGTAGTAAGGGTATAATATGTCATTAAGGCATAGTCAAGGGTCTAAGTGGTCAAAGGTCATATTAAAAGGGTTATTCTAACATTCTCCCACTTGACCGTAGGATACAGCCACACGTGTCGCGTTTGACACGGGACCCCCATCAATTATACTAATGGTACTAATCTGAAATATATGATTTCATTAAGCCAAAATGATAAATAAATAATGTGGTACATAAATAAGTTTGTCTATAATAAAACATAAGTGTACACAGTTGAAAGTAAACATAGACAAACTAGATATTATGTGAAGGATATTATCTTAAAGCGCTTGTTTTGAAAATAAACGTTATCATGAAATAGTGCACTAATGACAACATTATATAAGGTCTTGACGTAAACCCATTCTAGCAACATGGCCTTGAAATACTTTGGGTGGTAGACCTTTAGTTAGCGGATCCGCAAGCATTTCATGAGTTCTAATGTGCTCGATACATATAAGTTGTTCCTCCACTCTTTCACGTACGAATAAGTACTTTGTATCGAGGTATAAACCAGCTCCAGTTGAACTATTACTATTCGAGCAGCTCACGGCTGCGCTATTATCGCAGTAAATCTTTAACGGCCTTGAGATGGAGTTAACAATTTTGAGTCCAGTGATCAAGTTTCTCAACAACATTGCATGGCATGTCGCATTATAAATGGAAACATACTCAGCCATCATTGTTGAGGTTGTCGTTATCACTTGTTTTTTACTCTTCCAAGAAATAGGCCCACCTGACAGCATGAAAATATATCCCAAAGTTGACCTACTAGAGTCTTTGCATTTCGCAAAGTCTGAATCCGAGTATCCAATAACTTCAAGATTGTCGGATCTAGTGTAAGTTAATTTGTACTCCTTCGTTCCTAGAAAATATCGCAATACTTTCTTAGCAGCTTTCTAGTGATGTAGTCCAGGATTAGATTGAAACCTGCCTAAAATGCCACATATAAAAGCGAAATCTGGTCGAGTACAAACTTGAGCATACGTTAAGCTTCCTACTACTGAAGCATAAGGAATTCGCTTCATTTCCTCATGTTCAACCTCAGTTTTCGGACATTGATGAAACCCGAAAACATCACCCTTAATTATGGGAGCGACCGTGGGGGAGCAATGTTGCATATAGAACCTATTGAGTACACGTTCAATATATGCCTTTTGGGACAGTCCTAATGTTTCATTGGCTCGATCTCGGTGAATTTCAATTCCAATAACATATGAAGCCTCACCGAGATCTTTCATGTCAAAGTTTCTAGAAAGAAAACGTTTTGACTCATGCAACAAATCAATATTATTACTTGCTAAAAGGATATCATCAACATAAAGCACAAGTATAATAAAGTTGCCCCAATCATTTTGAGGTATACGCACTGATCTACCAGATTCTTGATGAAGTTTTGTTTTTTGATCATTTTATCAAATTTTAAATACCATTAACGGGATGCTTGCTTAAGCCCATAAATACATTTCTTGAGTTTACAATCTAAATGTTCTTGGCCTTTAGATTTAAAACCTTGCGGTTGGGCCATGAACACATCTTCATGTAAATCTCCATTAAGAAATGCCGTTTTGACATCCATTTGATGTAACTCTAAGTCAAAATGAGCTACAAGGGCCATTATGATCCTTAGAGAATCTTTTCTCGATACTGGAGAAAAAGTTTCTTTATAATCAACACCCTCTTTTTGAGTATACCCTTTCGCAACCAAACGAGCTTTGTATCGCTCAACATTTCCATTTGGGTCAAGTTTGGTCTTGAAGACCAACTTGCATCCAACGGGTTTTGCACCCTTTGGTAATTCAGCAAGTTCCCAAACATTGTTTTTGCTCATTGAGTTTAGCTCATCTTTCATTGCTTCCCTCCAATGAGCTGATTCGTCACAATTAATGGCATCCTCATATGATTCAGGGTCATTGCATTTCCCTGAGTCAAAATCAGCCTCATTCAAATAGGTATAGTAATCGTCAAAGTTTGTGGGCTGCCTATGTCTTTGTGACCTACGCAACGGTTGTTGAGTTTCTTGTTGTTCAACATTAATTTCATGGTTAGGTTCATTTTTCTCGACATTATTTGGATGATCTTGAGCAATTAAGTGATCATTCTAGGTTTCAAGTGGCTTGTTAATCGGGATGGGCACATGAATTACTGGTGTCTCATCTCGAGCCTCTTGAAGTTCAATTCTTCTAAATGAACCGCTCCTACTGTTGTTAGCATTTTCAAGAAACTCTGCGTGGCGTGTCTCAACAATTCTGGTACAATGAGACGGGCAATAAAATCGGTAACCCTTTGATCGTTCTGGGTACCCAATGAAGAAGCAACTAATGGTTTTCAAGTCCAGTTTTCGTGATTGAGGATTGTATAACTTAGCTTCGGCAGGACATCCCCAAACCCGTAAATATCGTAAGCTGGGTTTTCTTCCTGTCCAAATTTCATATGGTGTTTTTGGAACATATTTTGAAGGAACTCTGTTGAGGATGTGGACAGCCGTTTTTAATGCCTCAGTCCAAAGAAATTCGGGAAGGTTGGAATTTGCCAACATACTACGAACCATGTCCATAAGGGTGCGATTTCTCCTCTCAGCTACACCATTTTGCTGAGGGGTACCCGGCATGGTATATTGGTTAATAATCTCATGATCTTTGCAAAAGTCAAAGAAAGATCCAGGAGCTTGACCAGCATCCGTATGTCTGCCATAATATTCACCTCCTCTATCCGGTCTCACCACTTTAATTTTTCGGTCAAGTTGATTTTCAACTTCCGCTTTAAATGTTTGAAACATTTCAAGTGATTCGGATTTTTCATTAATTAAGAACAGGTACATGTAACGTGTGTGACAACTGGCAAATTAGGGAGCTATTTTAAAAATCCGCATTACTTTGAAATCTAACGATATGAAGTGTTTGGAAATTATTTCCATTGAAATATGTCTATTTTGAATTTGTGACTTGATTATACGAATTTTATTGGAGTTTTATTCGTATCGTGGATTTTATATGAGATATATGTTGTGAATATGTTTGTTTCGTCTATTAGGCACTACGTTGACTTCGGCACTAGGAAACCTAATAATTTGGAATTTTTGTTGACGGTTATGTTTTATATTTAAAGNATTTTGAATTTGTGACTTGATTATACGAATTTTATTGGAGTTTTATTCGTATCGTGGATTTTATATGAGATATATGTTGTGAATATGTTTGTTTCGTCTATTAGGCACTACGTTGACTTCGGCACTAGGAAACCTAATAATTTGGAATTTTTGTTGACGGTTATGTTTTATATTTAAAGAACGTGTTTGTGATAGTTATTCATGGAAAAACGATTTTTAAAAATGATGGTGCGTGAGTAAACGCGTGATGAAGAATCTTGAAAATGAGTTTGAGCTCGGGATGAGGGTGTCGGGTTACTTTGAAAAGTTTACGAAAATGGTCCTTGTGTTTTATTACTAGCCGCCCCTCCCCTTTTATTATTATGGTTGTATATGTTTTAAAAATAAAAATAAAATAAAAAAAGCAAAAAAAAAAAATAGTTAACCACTAAATTTTCCTTGTGGTGGATCCGGTTCACAAACAAAACATACAAACACACCCTTTGTCTCTCATCTCTCTCTCTTTTGCTAAGCCTAGCTGCCACCTTTGGCGGCCGCAGCGGCCGCCACCGTCACACCGCCGACCACCACACTACATGACCACCATTTTCTAACCCCCCCATCACTAGATCTATTCGATCCCCAACAACACGTGCCTTAAAGTTTTGTTTTGACCTCGTATTCACTCGTACGCGCCTCATTTCTCGTGTTTGTGACTTCACATCGTGTCAAATCTTGTTGATATCGAAGGTAAGACTGAGTCACACCGTGTTTGTGACTCGGTAATGGTGAAAACGTGACCAAGAGGTCACGAGTTATATTTTTCTGGTTGGGTTTAGATAAATAACGAAATATATAAGTGGGTTTTGAATAAAAACATGATTTACTAAGAGTTTGGTATCCGGGTTCTTGATTTTCTTGTGTGGTCGAGACATAACCGAGAGCTTATGCTCTCGGCTTGTGTTTTCCGGGCTTATGTGATTTTTCTTGATGTTTTGGTCATAAGGTTATGATTATGAGAGTGTTTGGATTTATATTTCGTGAATTTGATTGATTCTTGGTCATGGAATTCATAAGTTATTGTTGTTGTTGTGATACCGAGACCCATGGGGTTCGGTTTGGTTTGGTTGGATTAAGCTCGTATGAGCTAGCCGAGACCATGGTGGTCTCGGGTGGGGCCCACGTGCCGAGGCTCAAGTGGAGTCTCACGGGTCGGGTTTGACTTGGTAGGTTCGGGATTGGGAATATTTGATTTTGAGGATATATTTCTAATATGAGTTTACATTATTAGGAAGTGTCGAGTCCGTAGTTGTCGTCGTTGAGTAGCTTTACTTCTTGCTTCTATTATTTCTGAGCTATCATCTGGACCGAGGTGAGTCATAGCCCCACTTTTACTCTTGAATATTGTTTTTCTAAACTTGGGGTGAAAAAACGTGCGACTTCTTTTATGTGGACTATTTGTGATGTTTGAATTTAAAGCTTGCTATGCCTATAGACTATGTTAATTTTGTAGAGCATGTCGTATCCTTACGAATGCTGGGCATGTCGCATCCTTGCGAATGCTATTATATGAGATTTTGGATTGATTATTATGTTACGTAGAGCATGTCGTATCCTTACGAATGCTGGGCATATCGCATTCTTGCGAATGCTATTCTTTGAGATTATGAGATTGGACTATAGTGTGCACCTATAGGGTTTGATTTGCGGAATTGAGGACTAGTCTAGCGTAGCAAGGGTTTTTGCGTATAAGTCCACTATTGCTTTCTTTGAATTAAACCTATGATCTCACCAGCGTAAGCTGACTTTTAGCGTGTTTTCTCAGGTAATTAAGTGATGCTTGGAAATGCTTGTTTGGAGAGCTTGGCAAGGCGATTTGGTTAAAGGATCTATTTTAAACTCTGATATTATGCTGTGGACCTAAGTTTAAACCTATGTTTTGGGCCTTACTTTGGATTTTCGGGATGAATGTAAACTTTAAAGACCTTGAATGGTTTTAGTTTATATTATGTTTACATTATCTCGTTCTTTATAACTTGCGATGCATATTAATCCCGTAGCACCTCGAAAGCTTGAATAGTCTTCCGCTATACCAAATTTTGGGGGTGTTACAGATTGGTATTCAGAGCCAAGGTTATAGAGAATTAGTTAATATAAACCTAAACTATAACCAATTTTTATTAAAAAAAATCGATCCTCGACCAACGCCCGCCAGCTTGCCAAGCTGAAGCATCTCATTTGATGATATTATGTGATATTTGAGATATTATGATATGATGCGAATTATTATATGAGACCCTTGTAGAGGGCGGCTCATGGTGTGATTTATGTGATTGCAATATGATTGATATGATTTGAGATTTAGAGTTGTTGATTATGCGATAAGACTTATATGATTTACTCGCCTTGGAAATATTCTCTTGTAGTAATGCGGTATTTGTGACTTTCTTGATTTTATTTGGTCGATATATAAGATGATTTTAGTATGCCTTTTGAGTCTCGCGGTTTAGTTGTTTTGAAACACTTACACCTACCCTACGCCGTTGTCACAGCCCATGGCCTCTTCTACGCGTGATGCTACTGAGGGTGCTCTTGCTGGCATGAATCACCCAGCACAGATCACTATGGCTTCTGATGACCCATACATGATGGTCACGCATTCAGCCACTACTTCACCACCATTATCGGGTTGACGAACTCGATAAACGTCGACAATCTATTTAAAGGACTTATTAAGCTACGGCTAGACTCATAGATCATTGTTGTTTGTTGATGTTGATGGTATGTTTGTTGAGTCGACACACACCCAAGCACGGATACCAAACACTAAAACGAATAAATGAAATGGATTTTGTAAAGTAAAATGGAATACGTTCGGGATTGGGAATATTTGATTTTGAGGATATATTTCTAAAATGAGTTTACCTTATTAGGAAGTGCCGAGTCCGTAGTTGCCGTCGTTGAGTAGCTTTACTTCTTGCTTCTATTGTTTCTGAGCTATTATCTGGACCGAGGTGAGTCATAGCCCCACTTTTACTCTTGAATATTGTTTTTCTAAACTTGGGGTCAAAAAACGTGCAACTTGTTTTATGTGGACTATTTGTGATGTTTGAATTTAAAGCTTGCTATGCCTATAGACTATGTTGATTTTGTAGAGCATGTCGTATCCTTACGAATGCTGGGCATGTCGCATCCTTGCGAATGCTATTATATGAGATTTTGGATTGATTATGATGTTACGTAGAGCATGTCGTATCCTTACGAATGCTGGGCATATCGCATTCTTGCGTATGCTATTCTTTGAGATTATGAGATTGGACTATAGTGTGCACCTATAGGGTTTGATTTGCGGAATTGAGGACTAGTCTAGCGTAGCAAGGGTTTTTGCGTATAAGTCCACTATTGCTTTCTTTGAATTAAAACTATGATCTCACCAGCGTAAGCTGAGTTTTAGCGCGTTTTCTCAGATAATTAAGTGATGCTTGGAAATGCTTGTTTGGAGAGCTTGGCAAGGCGATTTGGTTAAAGGATCTATTTTAAACTCTGATATTATGTTGTGGACCTATGTTTAAACCTATGTTTTTATTTTATATTATGTTTACATTATCTCGTTCTTTATAACTTGCGATGCATATTAATCCCGTAGCACCTCGAAAGCTTGAATAGTCTTCCGCTATACCAAATTTTGGGGGTGTTACAGATTGGTATTCAGAGCCAACGTTATAGAGAATTAGGTAATAAAAACCTAAACTATAACCAATTTTTATAAAAAAATCATCGACCAACGCCCGCCAGCTTGCCAAGCTGAAGCATCTCATTTGATGATATTATGTGATATTTGAGATATTATGATATGATGCGAATTATTATATGAGATCCTTGTAGAGGGCGGCTCATGGTGTGATTTATGTGATTGCGATCTGATTGATATTATTTGAGATTTAGAGTATGTTGATTATGCGATAAGACTTATGTGATTTACTCGCCTTAGAAATATTCTCTTGTAGTAATGCGGTATTTGTGACTTTCTTGATTTTATTTGGTCGATATATAAGATGATTTTAGTATGCCTTTTGAGTCTCGCGGTTTAGTTGCTTTGAAACACTTACACCTACCCTACGCCGTTGTCACAGCCCATGGCCTCTTCTACGCGTGATGATAGTGAGGGTGCTCTTGCTGGCATGAATCACCCAGCACATATCACTATGGCTTCTGATGACCCACACATGATGGTCACGCATTCAGCCACTACTTCACCACCATCAGCGGTCTCTCCCGCACCACCAGCTTCACCTACCTTGCAGGGGCTCTCATCTTCTTCAAGGCACCCTGGTACTTCGAGACAGCTCACACTTCATCATGCTTTAGCTCGAGTGGCTCCTCGTTTCGCACACCGAGCTACAGCACGTATGTCGGTGCGACCCCCATCACCACCTATGNTGGGGGTGTTACAGATTGGTATTCAGAGCCAACGTTATAGAGAATTAGGTAATAAAAACCTAAACTATAACCAATTTTTATAAAAAAATCATCGACCAACGCCCGCCAGCTTGCCAAGCTGAAGCATCTCATTTGATGATATTATGTGATATTTGAGATATTATGATATGATGCGAATTATTATATGAGATCCTTGTAGAGGGCGGCTCATGGTGTGATTTATGTGATTGCGATCTGATTGATATTATTTGAGATTTAGAGTATGTTGATTATGCGATAAGACTTATGTGATTTACTCGCCTTAGAAATATTCTCTTGTAGTAATGCGGTATTTGTGACTTTCTTGATTTTATTTGGTCGATATATAAGATGATTTTAGTATGCCTTTTGAGTCTCGCGGTTTAGTTGCTTTGAAACACTTACACCTACCCTACGCCGTTGTCACAGCCCATGGCCTCTTCTACGCGTGATGATAGTGAGGGTGCTCTTGCTGGCATGAATCACCCAGCACATATCACTATGGCTTCTGATGACCCACACATGATGGTCACGCATTCAGCCACTACTTCACCACCATCAGCGGTCTCTCCCGCACCACCAGCTTCACCTACCTTGCAGGGGCTCTCATCTTCTTCAAGGCACCCTGGTACTTCGAGACAGCTCACACTTCATCATGCTTTAGCTCGAGTGGCTCCTCGTTTCGCACACCGAGCTACAGCACGTATGTCGGTGCGACCCCCATCACCACCTATGCATTTCGATGCTCTCTCTCTTTTGTCAGGGACACCACTCTCATCTTCTCGTGGTCGCCCTAGGTCACTGACTCTATCCCTTCATGGTTCACCCATTCAAAGACGTCGATTGATGGAGTACCCCTCCGAGGAGGAGGAGGAGGATGATGACCCTCAGGAGGGTGAGGAGAAGGATGCTGATCCTCAGGAGGGTGAGGAGGAGGAGGACGATCCTCAGGAGGGTGATAAGGAGGATGATGGTCTTCAGGAGGAGGAGATTCCTGACGATGGTGGTTCGCCAGCTCATAGCCCGGCCCATTCAGCTCACTCTTCAGAGCCCAGCTCCCCGATGCAGCAGCAAGAGCCAGATTCACCTGACCATCCTTTCTTGATTGATCTTCCGCCACATGCTCCTGACAGTCCCGTGCATCAGACGCGCCATCTGAGATACCCGCAGAGTCTGCAGACCTTGGTGAGACTATTAGGATTTGGGCTGAGCTTGATGCACAGAGTGCTAGGATCGCGCCGTTAGCGGATCGACTTGAGAGAGTTTTGGGTGAGACTATTCCTGAGTTGAGGGTAGACCTGACTACCGTTGTGAGCATGACTACAGCTATCAGGGAGGGTATGATGCAGGTGCATGAGCATATGGACAGCTTACAGAGAGGGTTCCTCACGGCACGCGAGGCTGATCGCAAGCTGTGGAAGAGGAACTCAGTGTTTGAGAGAGAGGTCGCGGACCACAAGAGGGATGCTGATGCACATAGTGTTGAGATGGGATCGCTATTGAGAGAGTTGGAGAGTCTGAGGTCGGAGTTGAGAGGTTTACGTCGTGGCTAGATGGATTTGGGTCATGTTGTTATGTTGCTTTCTAAACCATAGAGTATTTGGTTAGAAAAGCTAGTTATCTTATCTTTTATGTTATTTGGTTGTATGTTCGTATCGCATGGAACGATTAGTACCTATTATGTCTTGTTTTCTAGACGATGTATCGATCGCTATTTGTATGGATGATGGTTATTTTGTATGGTACTCTGAGGTTATTTTTGGCATATATGGAGATTTGGTTCTTGTTCGTGTGATCAATGGCCCCTCGACAAAACCCACATAGGCGTACCCGAAGACGGCCTGCTGTGGTTAACACTTGAAGGCGTTGGCAACGCACTAACCAGAATGTTGACAACCAAGATACCAACGCCCATACTGATGAAAATCAGAATGTTGACGTTCAGGATGAGAATGGGCAGATTCCATCTGCTACTCCTACTGTGGATCAGGCCCTGATCAATCAACTTATGGAGCAACGTGTTGCTGAACTGCTAGCTGAGTCAAATCACTCCAACAATTTGGCTGGAACTTTCCCACCTATTCGTTCTGTTGGGTGTAGCTACAAGGAGTTCCGAGCCTGTGGACCCGCAGAGTTCTGTGGTACTGAGGGAGTGGTTTACTTAGTGAGGTGGATGGAGAAAACTGAATCGGTGTTTAACGTTAGCAACTGTGCTGAGAATGCCAAGGTCAAGTTTGCTACGTTTACTCTGAATGATGAGGCGTTAACTTGGTGGAACAACTATTGTAAGTCGGTTGGAAGTGAAGTGGCTTATGCCATGACTTGGGAGCCACTCAAGTCCTTGTTGATTAAGACTTACTGCCCAAGGAATGAGATTAAGAAACTGGAGATTGAGTTTTGGAATCACAAGATGAAGGGTACTGATATGACGACTTACAATAGTCGCTTTAAAGAGTTAGCCTTACTTTGCCCTGACCTGGTCAAAACTGAGTCCCTTAGGAATGAGTGGTATACCTATGGGCTACTGATAGCTACTAGGAATGATGGGATTGCTGCCAAGCCTGCTAACCTTCTTGAGGCTATCACGATCGCTCAACAGCTGACGGACTCATTGACTCTAGGGAATGTTGTGAAGGGGAAGAATGGAAGAAGGAAGAAAGATCACCACTCTAAGGGTAAGGACCACCGTGGCAAACGGCAAGATGTTGTCAAGATGTATGCTATTGGTGATGGAGAGAAGAAAAATCAACAGGGAGAATTGCACATGTGTCGCCGTTGCTATCGAAACCACACCGGATATTGTACTGTGGTGTGTAAGAACTACTCAAAGGTTAGACACATAGCCAAGGATTGCAAAGCTCGACCACTTGCCATGGTCCAAGCTACTCCTGAAGCTAATGGAAAGGCAAATGTCACTTGCTTTGGTTGTGGCAAGAAGGGACACTACAGGAATGAGTGCAGGGAGTCGTGGAACCAAGGTAACCAAGGAATGTGAAGTAATGGGCAAAATCAGGGACAGCAAGACATCAGGACTCCGAAATTGGAAGCAGGAGCAGCTCATAGGAGATTGTATGTTATGGGAGACGAGAGAGGAGAAGACCCGAACGTCATTACTGGTACGTTCCTCCTCAATAATCGTTATCCTTCTATACTATTTGATACTGGTGCGGATAGGAGTTTTGTGTCCATTAAATTTGTGCCCCTACTAGAAATTTCCCCGACGGCCTTAGGAATTGGTTATGATGTAGAGCTAGCTAACGGAAACATTGAAAGGATAACCACTATTATCCGCGGCTGCGCGTTAAATTTCTTAAATCATCCCTTCAATATAGATCTCTTACCCGTCACGTAGGCAGTTTCGACATCATTATTCGCATGGATTGGTTGTCTAAGTATCGTGCCAACGTCATTTGTGATAAGAAGGTCGTACGCGTGCCTTACGACAAGGTGATTATGAATATACAAGGAGATCGGCGTGGTTATAAGAGTCCTTCCAAACTAACGGTCATCTCGTGCACTAAGTTACGAAAGCTAATAGAAAAAGGATGTTACCTTTTCTTGGCTCAAATTTCTGAGAAAGGAGAGAAAGAGAAGAAAGGGAAGTGCATAGGAGATGTACCCATAGTTCGCGATTTTTCGGATGTTTTCCCAGATGATCTACCGGGAATTCCGCCTACTAGACAAGTGGAGTTTCAAATCGAGTTGATACCTGGTGCTGCACCCGTAGCCCGGGCACCCTATCGACTCGCACCTACAGAACTGGAAGAGTTGTCGAAACAACTGGCGGAGTTGTCAGAAAAAGGATTTATACGGCCAAGTTCGTCACCTTGGGGAGCCCCAGTTTTGTTCGTAAAGAAGAAGGATGGATCCTTCCGCATGTGCATCGACTACCGAGAGCTGAATAAGCTAACTGTGAAGAATAGATACCCGCTGCCTAGGATTGATGATTTATTTGACCAACTCCAAGCGTCAAGTGTCTACTCGAAGATCGATCTGCGATCAGGATATCATCAATTTCGGGTTAGGGAAGAAGACATTCCGAAGACGGATTTCAGAACCCGTTATGGGCACTATGAATTCCAAGTAATGCCGTTTGGTTTAACCAACGCACCGGGGGTATTCATGGATCTCATGAATCGAGTGTGTAAGCCTTACTTGGACAAGTTTGTGATCGTGTTTATTGACGACATTCTAATTTACTCGAAGAGTAGGGAAGAGCATGAGGAGCATCTAAGACTCATCTTAGAATTGCTCAGGCAGGAGAAGCTGTATGTTAAGTTCTCGAAATGCGAGTTTTGGATTCCAATGGTACACTTCTTAGGGCATGTAATCGATAGTCAGGGAGTTCATGTAGATCCCGCCAAGATTGAAGCCATTAAAGAATGGACTGCCCCGACAACCCCGACTGAAGTTCGTCAATTTTTGGGCTTAGCCGATTATTACCGAAGGTTCATAGAGGGATTTTCGAAAATAGCAAAGCCATTGACCAAGTTAACTCAAAAAGGTGTTAAATACGAATGGGGAGATAAGGAAGAGAAAGCATTTCAATTACTTAAGAAGAAATTGTGTAGCGCACCTATCTTGGCTCCGCCAGAAGGTAGCGAGGATTTTGTTGTATATTGTGATGCGTCCCATAGAGGACTGGGAGCTGTGCTAATGCAACGGGAGAAGGTAATAGCTTATGCTTCCCGACAGCTTAAGAAGCACGAGAAGAACTACACCACCCATGACCTGGAGTTGGGTGCTGTGGTATTTGCTCTTAGGATATGGAGGCATTATCTGTATGGAACCAAGTGTGTTGTGTTCACCGACCACAAAAGTCTACAACACATTTTGAATCAGAAAGAGCTCAACATGAGGCAGCGACGTTGGATAGAACTACTAAGCGATTATGATTCCGAAATTCGCTATCATCCTGGTAAGGCGAATGTCGTTGCGGATGCTCTTAGCCGAAAGGAGAGAATACCCCCGTTACGGATAAGGTCATTAGGAATGACCATTGTCTCGCCACTACCATCTCAGATATTAGAAGCTCAAGAAGAATCGTTGAAGGCAGAAAACCGACCTGCTGAAAATATCTATGGGATGGCGGAGAGTGCGAATGGATTTGTTAAGCGTTCGGATGGAGTATTATGTTTTGGAAACCGAAGTTGGATACCACTTTATGGAGGAATTCGTGAATTGATTATGCAAGAGGTGCATAAATCATAGTATTCCATACATCCTGGATCCGACAAGATGTATCAAGATATAAAGAAATTGTATTGGTGGCCAAACATGAAAGTTGAGATAACTTTGTATGTTAGTAAGTGCTTGACATGTTCTAGAGTCAAGGTTGAGCATCAGAGACCGTCAAGATTACTGACACAATCTAAACTTCCAGTTTGGAAATGGGAGCGAATCACGATGGACTTCATTACCAAATTACCAAGGATAGCTAGCGGTTGTGACGCTATCTGGTAATTGTGGATCGGTTGACTAAGTCTGCTCATTTCTTGCGATTAGTGAAAATTATGGTATCGAAAAACTTGCTCGACTATATGTGAAGGAAATCGTTTCTCGACGTGGTGTTCCTATATCTATTATCTCGGATTCTGACAGTCGTTTTACGTCAGCCTTTCGGCAATCACTTCAAACCGCTTTGAGGACGAGACTTGATATGAGCACTGCTTATCACCCCCAGGAGAGAACTATCAAGATGTTAGAAGATATGCTTCATGCCTGTGTGATTGATTTTGGAAAAGGTTGGGAGAAATATCTACCTCTAGCTGAGTTCTCTTATAACAACAGCTACCATACGAGTATTAAGGCCGCACCATTTGAGGCGTTGTATGGCCGAAAGTGTTGTTTACCTATTTGTTGGGCTAAGGTTGGTGATAGACAACTCACTGGCCAGAGCTTATTTTGGAAACCACCGAGAAGGTGACTCAGATTCGTGATTGTTTGCAAGCTGCTCGTGATAGACAGAAAAGTTATGCCGATCAAAGACGTAAGCTCAAAGTCTCACCTTGGAAGGGAGTAATACGTTTTGGCAAACGTGGGAAGCTTAATCCCTGCTATATTGGACCATTTCAGATTCTGGATAGAATTGGGCCTGTAGCTTATCCATTGGAGCTACCACAGGAATTGAGTAATGTGCACGATGTTTTTCATGTGAGTAATTTGAAGAAGTGTCTTTCTGATGAAACACCTTGTATACCGGTGAAAGATATTCTCGTCGATGAAAGTTTGAATTCTGTTGAGGAAACTAGTGAGATTTTGGATCGTGAGATTAAGCGGCTCAAGCGTAGTCACATTCCGCTCATCAAAGTTCGTTCGAGTTCCCGTCACGGACCAGAGTTCACGTGGGAGCGCGAAGATGAGTTTCGGAAAAAATATCCTAAGCTTTTTGTTTCGCCATTGGAAAGTTCCGAGTGAAACCCGGGACGGGTTTCTTCTGAGGCGGGGAGGATGTGACAACTGGCAAATTAGGGAGCTATTTTAAAAATCCGCATTACTTTGAAATCTAACGATATGAAGTGTTTGGAATTTATTTCCATTGAAATGTGTCTATATTGAATTTGTGACTTGATTATACGAATTTTATTGGAGGTTTATTCGTATCATGGATTTTATACGAGATATATGTTGTGAATATGATTGTTTCCTCTATTAGGCACTACGTTGATTTCGGCACTAGGAAACCTAATAATTTGGAATTTTTGTTGACGGTTATGTTTTATATTTAAAAAACGTGTTTGTGATAATTATTCGTGGAAAAACGACTTTTAAAAATGATGGTGCGTGAGTAAACGCGTGATGAAGAATCTTGAAAATGAGTTTCAGCTCGGGATGAGGGTGTCGGGTTACTTTGAAAAGTTTACGAAAATGGTCATTGTGTTTTATTACTAGCTCCCCCTCCCCTTTTATTATTATGGTTGTATATGTTTTAAAAAAAATAAAAACAAAAAGAAAAAAAAAAGAGTTAACTACTAAGTGGTCCTTGTGGTGGATCCGGTTCACAAACAAAACAAACAAACACACCCTTTGTCTCTCATCTCTCTCTCTTTTGCTAACCCTAGCCGCCACCTTTGGCCGGCCACCAACGTCACACCGCTGACCACCACAATACACGACCACCATTTTCTAAAACCCCATCACTAGATCTATTCGATCCCCAACAACACGCGCCCTAAAGTTTTGTTTTGACCTCGTATTCACTCGTACGCGCCTCATTTCTCGTGTTTGTGACTTCACATCGTGTCAAATCTTGTTGATATCGAAGGTAAGACTGAGTCACACCGTGTCTGTGACGCGGTAATGGTGAAAACGTGACCAAGAGGTCACGAGTTATATCTTTCCGGTTGGGTTTAGATAAATAACGAAATATATAAGTGGGTTTTGAATAAAAACATGATTTACTAAGAGTTATATTTTCTTGTGTGGTCGAGACATAACCGAGAGCTTATGCTCTCGGCTTGTGTTTTCTGGGCTTATGTGATTTTTCTTGATGTTTTGGTCATAAGGTAATGATTATGAGAGTGTTTGGATTTATATTTTGTGAATTTGATTGATTCTTGGTCATGGAATTCATAAGTTATTGTTGTTGTTGTGATACCGAGACCCATGGGGTTCGGTTTGGTTTGGTTGGATTGAGCTCATATGAGCTAGCCGAGACCATGGTGATCTCGGGTGGGGCCCACATGGCTCGTGGTACAGCCGAGGCTCAAGTGGAGTCTCACGGCTCAGGTTTGACTTGGTAGGTCGACCCGTATCCTTGGTAATCTTGATGTTCTTCTTGTTCATATTGTTGTTGCTTGTTGCTAATGTGGTTGTTGTTGTTCTTGTTTGAGGCCGAAGGAGTAACACGGAGGCCGAGACCCTTGTGGTCTCGGCAATGGTTGATACGACATTAGTTTGACGGAGATAGGTTAGTTGGGTACCGTAGTCGGACTCGGATGTTGTAGTTTGTTGAGTGGATTGATTTGGATTGTTGACGGGGATTATTTTGATTCACGGTGATGAGATATTATTGGACTTGTGAACTTTGAGCGACGTCGAGGTCACCTTGACTTTCTAGTCAATGGTTGATTTCGACAACCGCCTTAACATTTGGATTTGGACAATGAGCCGAGAAGTGATGACTCGGACTAGTGACTCATATATTTTATAACTCGAACAAATTATAAAACTCGTAATAACTTATATATCGATATAAACATTCATTTATATATATATATATATAT
>LBNU01035374.1:281359-299135 GCA_014162995.1 Artemisia annua
GATGTTGTAGTTTGTTGAGTGGATTGATTTGGATTGTTGACGGGGATTATTTTGATTCATGGTGATGAGATATTATTGGACTTGTGAACTTTGAGCGACGTCGAGGTCACCTTGACTTTCTAGTCAATGGTTGATTTCGACAACCGCCTTAACATTTGGATTTGGACAATGAGCCGAGAAGTGATGACTCGGACTAGTGACTCATATATTTTATAACTCGAACAAATTATAAAACTCGTAATAACTTATATATCGATATAAACATTCATTTATATATATATATATATATATATATATATATATATATATATATATATATATATATATATATATATATATATATATATATATTATATATAACAGGAGACGTTACACGTAGATAATTCAAGAAAACGCCACCTCATTGCCCAGTAATTTTTATTAGCAGCCATGTCATCACATTCTGGCCATGTAAGCAATTTTTATAATTTATTTTGTATTTTGATTATTCTATTTAGTCCATGTCATCAATATGGTTGTATTTAATGCCACGTGGCACTATGAGTTCATTTTTTAATTCGTTTTTGTATCCTATCCGGATTTATTTTGGCCAAAAAATCATAAAGCAAGATTCGAACCTAGGTCTTGGCATTCACACACTAGCATATCAACCAATGGATCACATGAGTTTTTGTGATTGATAATGGAAAACAATAAAGTCATGCTTTAATAACTACTCCATTCACAAATATAAAATAAAGCTCACTCCATTCATTATATGGAGTATATTTTTCCCCAAAACCCTAATATCACTCATTCACACACACGATCTTTTTTAGAGTACTTTTTCCCCAAACCCTAATATCACTCATTCATCTCATTATCAAAGACACGATCTTTTTTTCTTTTCTCATTTGATGTGCAGGTTGTTCATCTTCTTTGTATGTAATATGTATCCAGGTATGTTGTTTATAATGGATTCATGTATACACATAAACTATTATTCAAATTGGTGTGTTTTTTCTTTTTTTTTACAGCACCAATCCGATATCCAGGTATGTTGTTTGCCTGTTTTCTCTCAAAACCCTAATGTGCAAAGTTAGTTATGGTCAAGCAACCTAATACATGACCTATTGTTTATGTTCTTTTTTATGAATTGATTGTTAATTAATTAGGTTTTCTTATGATTACATGTATTATTATTTAGTCCAGATAACGAGGCCATTGTATGAAGATTCAAAATCACTAAGGTATAACTTCTATGTTTAATTCATTGTGTTTTTTTTTGTTTCTTTAGTATAACATGGCAACCTTAAGGTATAAGCTTTTTTTTATATATTTGTGTTGAAAGTTTTATTCTTGGTGAAGTATTATGTATTGTGGGTGATTAAATTCAGCTTATTATGTATGATTGCTCATATGAGTTATTGGTCATGAAATTTTTGGAAGTTTTCTTATTAGGGAAAGCTTGAGCATTGTTCCAGAACACGTAGAGAAACCAAAAAAATATCACAAACCTGGATCTCAGTTGTAATAAATTGATGAAGATATCTTTAGTTTCAAAGCCTATAGGCTGAGTTTTTGTTGGTGTTGGTTTAGGCCTAAAAAAAGTTAAGTGATCGTGGTCTCGAAGTCCAAACATAAGCCCAATAATCGTGCTGAATTGGAACGACGCTAATATGCTTTCTGCTAATATGGATAAATAAGGTTTATATGGACGGACACAAACTGATACAAAAGACCGGATTGCTTGAGGTACAATTTGAAGATTGTTAGGAAGCACATGAGTGAGTCTATTTATGTGCTTTTGCTTTGTAATATTTAACTTTTTGGTTCTACTGATTTTATGTTGCTAACTTGGAATTCCAGATTTCAAATTTTGATAGCATAATATACTGCCAAGTCAGCAGTCGTTATGACTTTTGAATGGAAGGTATGTGTATCTTTTCTCCTTTTTAGTTGTTAATTTATGTGGAAGATTAAAAGGTCACATTACTAAAAATTTGAAATCACTACTGAACTTAAACAAATTTACTTTTATTCATCAATTTTTATGTCAATTTTGAATGGCCAACAAACTTTTATAATTTAACAAGTTTAGTGGTTGGGATGATGTATCACAATGCTTTAGATTTTACTTGTTTGAACCATTTGAGATAAATCATAACCTGAGTCAACCCATTCATAAATAAATCGGCATAATTTGCTACCCCGTTGACATCAAATATATAACATTATGGCAAACAAAATAACTACTGGATTTGTGTCAAATGTACGCACAAATGGTCGGCATGGTTTGTAATTTTAATTGGTGATTATATAAGGGTTGTTTGGAACTTACATTATTCTTTGTAGGGACCAATATCGCGTTTGTAAAAGCCATACAATCTGTATAAGCTTCAGCCAATAAAAAGGCTCAAAATGTGACATACGGGCTCATGAGAACACGACTAAAAGGCGCATTAAGAGCATACCAGAAGCCTGAAAATGTGAAAGAGGGTGCAGGGTCTGTCACGTGGCAGGCAGCCAAGAAGGCGAAAGAGGACATTAAAGGGACAATGGAGTGGGCTAACGAGAAGATGAAAAAGGGTACCAAGTAATGAAAGTGAAAGCAGGTAAGTGTTTGGAGGTTGCGAAAGAGGCAATGGGCAAGAAGTACGATTAGACTGCTACCCCGGAAAGGCTTCAATTATTTCGAGAAAGGCCAACGATGTGCTGCTGCAACAAGAGTGTAAGTAGTTTCCTCAAGTGTCGGGAACTTTTTGTGTTACCTCATGCTAACTTATTCCTTTCTGTATGATCAAAACAGGAACATCGTTGAGTTCAGGAGAGCAAGTCTTTGCTTCTATTTGCATGGAGTTGCATTGCTTTGAGTTCAGGAGTGCAAGTGACATATCTTTGCTTTTATTTGCATGGAGTTGCGTTGCTGCAATAACAAACTTGGCCCTACAAAAGTTGCTTGCACACAAATTTACTCGGTTCTTCCTGAAACAAATTTTTGGTCCACTTCGGTCCTCGAGCTGCAGCATGTAGAGTGGACTTTGTTTAAAATAGTACGTGCATCCATTACCTTTTTGGAGTTTTTTCTCCAATATATATGAATGATCACGCTCTTATACACTCTAATATGGTTGTGAGTGCATGTTTCAATATTATTACTTACCCCCCTTTTGTCCAGAATTATCGTGAATATATGCAGCTATAATAATATGAATATCGGATACTTTCGTATATCAACTTGGTGTGTGTAAGTTTATCTTCTTCAAAATACATTTTATGATCAATATGCAAAAAGAAAAAAACTATAAGTATGTGCATGAAATGGCAATACTATCTTATACAAATTCTATGTTTCTTACAGACCTGGATCTATATAATTGTATGCTTACATCAATATCTTCCGCTGTTGCTCTTACCAAGTTTCATTGACAGTTCTAATATTTCTATTTATTAATTTTCCGTAGTCGTTATAGATATAAGAAAAAGCTGAATTATGGCATGAGATTAATATTTGTGATGCAGCTTGCTGGAGGAAATTCTACCTTGACTCTTGCAATCTTCCAGAGAATCTTTGTTATGGCGTAAGATATATTTTTGCCTGTCAATCTTATTAATATATATTATACAATAGAGTGTTACTCTTATAATATTCTGGTAGTTTTTATGAGCTTATTAAGATTTAAAGATGAACTAATCGTGGTAAGTTTTTCTCAGGACTCTTTTACTTTTAGACTAATTTGGATTTGGTAAATATAAGTTTTTGTTCAGTTTGTTGCAAAATGAGTGGTTCAGGTAAAAAAAAATTGCGGGTTGAACAGGGGAAATGTGTTAATTTTGAAAGGGGTAGCAACTGGGATTAAAGAAACACCAACGAGAACTTAATTTATTGATTTGATTGGATGTTGCAGGAGGGCAGCAGTCTTTAATGCAATAGCATTGCTGGATAACACTATAGATGTGTCACGTGCTATTTCGTAATGGGCTGATTTTGTTCATTCAGGTGTTGTTTCGTTGCATGTGCTTATCTACTCCCCATAGGTACTCTTTTGCCTCTTAGAGATTTCACAGCCTTAATGCCATTGAAACTGTTGGTAGGGAATTCCAGTTCTACATTTCGGTAATAATTTGCGCATATTACTCAATTCAAATATTGATCAAAGTTTGAAACTATAGATTTTTTTACTGATATCATTAACCACTGTAGTAGGAAGGTGTTCGGTTAGGTATAGTTTAGGTGCGTAATGAGGTTGACTTGGTGCTTGACATCACTGCTCTTTTTAATGTACTGCCATTTCATTAAATGCAGCCTCCATCTGTGCCATCGTGCTGGAACACTCATGGATTCAGTACTTTTTTAATTGAACATTAATTTTCTTAGAGTTGATATTTTTTTTTCTGTGAATTGTTTATATTTTCAGATTCTATTGATGTTTAATTAGAACAAATACTTTACAGCTCAATGTGACTGACATGTTTGAACCCCCTACTAAGACTACCAGAACAGCTTTCACCTGTTACTTGATCCGTCCAAGCGACCCAGGTTCATTTTCCTTTTATTCATTTTTTTGTGATATTACATATTCTAATGCAACTATACTCAATATATTACTATTGAAGTTTGAACCATAATTGATATGGATAGTGAATGCATTATGTTTTGTGATATGAATGACCTGTGAAGAGCAAAACGCGTCATGTCCAAAGGGTATCCACTGATGACAATGATCTTTATGATATTCTCGATTAGGATCTCCTTTCATCGGTAACCTCATCAATCCCATTACATAATTTACTATGTCTTGATTAGATTATAACTTATATGCAGAATTTTTATTATGGGTTTGTTTGTGTTTATTTTAGGTGACCAAAACCTCTGAAAAGGTGAATAAAGATCCCTTTTGTCGAGTATGCAGTCCAATATTCCATAGCGATATGCAACACTCGACAAGGACAAAATAAATAAATTGCTCAAATTCTTCTTACTAGGTAAAAAAGTGGAGGATAACAGACAACCATCATCTTGGCCTTCCAAAGGATGGATATTTGAAGATATTAAGGTAAAAGCCTACTCTATCATCCCTTATAATAAAGTAGTGCATCAAAAACATATGTGACAAGCTGGATTAAACATAAGGGACATTAGGGTTCTTCAAATGCATTTGGACCAAAAAAAAAAGTTAGATTTTGTAGCTCATTCTATAGGATTTTGTATATTGTGAAAAGCTTGAATTGTGCAAAATAAAAAATTATTGCCCGTAAGATTAGGCTACTGCAGCAATAAGGCGTATTTCAATTAGGCTACTTCCACAATAAGGAGTGTTCGGATCAGGTTTATAGCAAGAATGAAAAGTATTTATAATAGGTTGCAAATGTACATCAGGTCATTATCTATTAAGAATAAGGTTCAGGTTTATGAATCATGTCAGATTGGTCAAAATAGGTGAAACTTGAAAGTCACTCGAATTCTATGTTCAGTTTTGCATTCAAAATTTGCAAATCCAGTAAGCTCATTTTTAATGGCTTATGAGTATATCAGTTTGAGCTTATGACCTAAAATAAGTCATTAGCTTAGCTCATAATACATTAGAAAGGATCGTTTTGGATAAGACATGTTATCAAAAGTAAATATATGCTAATTAAAATATATAGCTTGATTCATTGGAAGATTTTGATCATGCTTCACAGAAGGTACCTTTGTATTGTTATTGATCAAGAAGTTAAGGAGCAAGCTTATAATGATGTGTTTACTGCGTAGGATTGTGTTTACTGCGTAGGATTGCCAACCATATGGAAACATTCTACCACAAGGTATGTGGCTATGCCAGCACGTTTAGCCTAATTGATGTAACCCCCCAAGGAAAGCAATAAATGACTTGATCGAGGCTAAAGTTGTACATGAGCATTTATTCCCAGAAAACTTATGTCTATTGGTTAAATGAAATTGCAGTATGGAAGATGTGAACTTTGAGCAAATTGTCGACTCATGTTTACCACAAGACTACAATGACAGTGTGGTGGCCTTCTCATTCGCTGCAACATCATTACACCTTAGTAATGACGACTACTTTTAAAGGCTATACATTCATTTTAGTATGTTTATTAAGATAGTAGAGAAAGTATACTAAAAAGTTTCATCTTTTTTGTGTAATTTGCAGATAGAGTGTGTAAAGAAGCAAAATCATCTTCTGAAAGTGGTATTTATCAATCACGAAAGGCTATATATATCATATTATATCGAGATGTTAGATTGATTCGGTTGGTCACACCCACACCCACACGAACAGGTAATAATATCTCAAAGGACTTCCTGGTGATTGAACCAGCTAAAATTTTTAATTGGAGGAGAGGAGAACAAAGAAGCTCTCAGGAAATCTAGAGGGGATGAGTACAAAGATTTCCAAATCGTGGAATACCAGGTACAAAAAGGAAACACTGTAGCTATGTATAAGATTGGTATATCTTACTATGGATTAAGAGGGGTTAGTCGTGAACATGCCAAGGCATTGTCGTGGTTTTCAAAGGCTGTGGACAAGGGTGAACCTAGGTCTCTGGAGCTTCTTGGAAAGATTTATGCAAGAGATGCTGCAGTCACTCCAAACTACACAAAGGCATTTGAATGCAAGCATCAAAACAACAACATTTTTCAGCTATAATGGGATGCGATATTTATAAATTTTGTACGTCAAAGGGTTATGTAGTAGAACAGAAAAACTACACCAAAGTAATTGTATTGAAACTTAGTATCAATATATTATGCTCCTTGGTTGCTCTAATTAGCTGTGAATCATTTCTCCTCCCGATTTAGATTATTTATGTTGCACTTATTGTATTTCTCTACCTATCTCTTTTCTATTTAGGTATCCATTTCTTTTACTTTCGATGTAGTGACATGCCTTTATCAGTTTCTAATGAATGTCGCTTTTAGCCTAACGAATTATAGGGTACGTATAAGGTTTACTATTATGGCTGTTTGTGATACATAACCTTTTGTTTATGTTACTTACCTGAACGTTCCAAGTATGTGTTAAGTCTAGGCAATATTATGGTTGTTGCGCTAATTATTAAAAAGATTGCTTCTTAACTAAGTATTGCATTTCATTTGAGGGAAAGAGATAACATTCTAAATTTCTAATACATTGATGTTGCATAGTACTATGCAAATGCGCAGGTATTGCTATCTTTTTAATATACTAAGTATATAGATTACTTATGGTTTTTAACATATTCTAAAATAATCACAGGCCCTTTTGAGATTTGTCTATTACTACAGATTTGCAAACCAATCACAAAATTGATGAGTGGTTGCTAAGAGCATATGGTGTGGTGAACTTCATTTGGGTCTCATTTGGTGGCACATCATCTTAACACTGACCAACCTTTTTTCGTTATAGAAAAATATGCCAACATTAATTATATGATAACTAATAGCCTAAAAAAATAAAATAAAACCAACGTCCTTAAACATAATTTTACAATAACTAAAACCATCCAAATTATAATTACAAGTCATGCCCGTCTATCGGGCGGGCTTTGTAATAAAAGTAAACGCAAAAAAAATTCACAAGTATGTCTGTCTCTTTAGTGGTGAGTTTTCTTCCGTGACAAACAATAGGCAACTGTCTCAAAAGTAAATAAAATACACACATTGAAAATTATTTGTTGTCGAATTGTTTAATAATTAATAACGGCCAACTAATTTTTATGTTTAACGCATTAACAAACAAGCTCTACTTAACTAATACAACCTCAACTTCTCTTAAAAATTTTAAACATAAACTAATAACATAAGAAAATAAAATGAAATAGACGTCCATAAAAATAATTTTCGTTAACTGACAGTGTAATAATTTAGTCTGAGGAACGAGATGCCTTCTTTAGCAGATATAACTGACAAATACATGATCATATCGTAGCTGAAGTACAATGTACTTTTGTTTTGATATCTTATCAAGAATCTAACTTATTGACATGAAGATATGTGACATAGTCTACTGTGACTAATCGATGTGTTTTTGTTATGATATTAACGTGTTAGTTCCGTCCCTTCATGATTTAGCATGTTTTAACAATACATATTGTAGACTTATGATATTGGTTCCATCGAGCTTGCACTCTCAAAAATGATCGCACTGTTATTGTTCTATAATGGTAAACGCTCATTTAATTTTCATTGTTAATGCATTCACTACAAAAATATGTACATTTATACATTATATTTTGTTAACTTATAAATTTCAAGTTAACCTTTCTTAAAAAAAGCAAAAAAATAAATAAATAAATAAATAAATAAATAAATAAATAAACAAATAAATAAATAAAAATAAAATAAAAAAACAATTAACAATTAAACACAACCTCAACCGTTTATATATATATGTTATTATAATTTTGCGTTAATTAATACTATCCAAAGAATAATTATAAGTCATGACCACTCTATTGTTTTACTATCACATACACATGGAGCTCACAGCCTTAAACCAACAAATACCAATTCCTTTAACAACTACCACTATCCCGATTTTCGTGGGTTCATTGCTGCAATCTAAATATGATGCAATGTCAATAGTTAGCATCTCTTTTTTGATGTGTTAGATTGAAATATATTATTCAACAATTTTGCATGTATTAGATCAATGTACTCACACCGGTAGAGTTAGTAGACTGATTTTCTAACTGAAAGTTAAAGTCTCAGAACTATCAGAATATGTGCAATGCATATAGATATTGGCAGTTTTTCAATCATGTAGTTGTTGGCACAAGAAATGATGATCAATGTATTGAAGATGACTTTATGCTTGGTATTAGATACATACATCTTCTCTTCTGGATATTGAAGATGACTCTTTCACTATAGTAAAATATGCCAACGGTAATTATAAGTCATGCCCGCCCAACGGGCAGGCTTATATGCCCAGGAGGGCTTATAAGTCAAGCCCGCCCATCGGGCGGGCTTTGAAGTCTAGTATATATATATATATATATATATATATATATATATATATATATATATATATATATATATATATATATATATATATATATATATATATATATATATATATATATATATATATATATATATATATATAATATGGATGTGTATATAATAAATAAGAAATCACGAGAACAAAATAATAACGTTAACGACCAATATTATACTATTTAACTTTAGTATAATATCGTCGGAAACCTTATTATACCTTTATCGTATAAATGAAATGACAAAGTTGAAAGGGAATTGTTTTACGAATTATAACGAGTTTTTGGAAATAAAATGAGACCTTGCGAGTTATAAGATATTCGAGGGCACTTAAATCCAAGTTTGACCATTTTATTATTTGTTGACTATTGGTGCTAGTCATGGATATTTAACGACAATACACCCAATCTATATAACTATTTAACTTGTTTAGTCGACGGAAATAAGACTTATTTAGTTGTATCGAAGGGGTTTATTCTTGAATAAGGTATCCTACGACGCCTTAGGTCGTGGTAGGAGTTTGAGGTAATAAGTTAGTAAATATATTGTGAGGTTTATCGAATTGACGAATTCGATAAGTTTTGATGATCTATTTATATCACTTTTTAAACTCTACAGCTTACCATGTAGTACGCTATGTGTTATGTGATTTAGGACGTGGTATGGTTTTGGAATAATAAGTTAAGTAAATATGTTGTGGAGGATTATCGGGTTGACGAACTCGATAAACGTCGACAATCTATTTAAAGGACTTATTAAGCTACGGCTAGACCCATAGATCGTTGATGTTTGTTGATGTTGATGGTATGTTTGTTGAGTCGACACACACCCAAGCACGGATACCAAACACTAAAACGAATACAAGAAATGGATTTTGTAAAGTAAAATGGAATACGTTCGGTATTAGGAATATTTGATTTTGAGGATATATTTCTAAAATGAGTTTACCTTATTAGGAAGTGCCGAGTCCATAGTTGCCGTCGTTGAGTAGCTTTACTTCTTGCTTCTATTGTTTCTGAGCTATTATCTGGACCGAGGTGAGTCATAGCCCCACTTTTACTTTTGAATATTGTTTTTCTAAACTTGGGGTGAGAAAACGTGCAACTTGTTTTATGTGGACTATTTGTGATGTTTGAATTTAAAACTTGCTATGCCTATAGACTATGTTGATTTTGTAGAGCATGTCGTATCCTTACGAATGCTGGGCATGTCGCATCCTTGCGAATGCTATTATATGAGATTTTGCATTGATTATGATGTTACGTAGAGCATGTCGTATCCTTACGAATGCTGGGCATATCGCATTCTTGCGTATGCTATTCTTTGAGATTATGAGATTGGACTATAGTGTGCACCTATAGGGTTTGATTTGCGGAATTGAGGACTAGTCTAGCGTAGCAAGGGTTTTTGCGTATAAGTCCACTATTGCTTTCTTTGAATTAAACCTATGATCTCACCAGCGTAAGCTGACTTTTAGCGCGTTTTCTCAGGTAATTAACTGATGCTTGGAAATGCTTGTTTGAAGAGCTTGGCAAGGCGATTTAGTTAAAGGATCTATTTTAAACTCTGATATTATGTTGTGGACCTATATTTAAACCTATGTTTTGGGCCTTACTTTGGATTTTCGGGATGAATGTAAACTTTAAAGACCTTGAATGGTTTTATTTTATATTATGTTTACATTATCTCGTTCTTTATAACTTACGATGCATATTAATCCCATAGCACCTCGAAAGCTTGAATAGTATTCAGCTGTACCAAATTTTGGGGGTGTTACAACGTGAATAATCGTCAACGAAGGTAATGAATGATTTATGACCACCAATGCCCGAAGGACCACATATGTCGGTATGAATTAGTTCTATTAATCCAGTACTTCGTGTGGCACCTTTCTTATTTCCTTTGGTCATTTTTCCCTTTACGCATTCTACACATTTTTCAAAATCAGAGAAATCAAGATGGGGTAGAACTTCATCTTTCACAAGTCTAGTCATTCTGTCTCGTGAATTATGGCCTAAACGTTGGTGCCATAACATTGATGAAGTGTCTTGATCTTGTTTTCTCTTATCTTGATTCACATTCTCATTAACGTTAAATGATAATAGAGATTCTGAAAATTGATTATCTAAACAAAACTTGAAGAGGTTTCCCTCTAGACAACCATTTCCAACAAAATGTGAATTTAAACTAATATATACTTTATTGTATCCAAACGTATATATAAAGTCATCAATAATTAGTTTAGATACAGATATTAAGTTTCGAGTCATGCTCGGTACATAAAGAGTGCCATAAAGATTTAAACAAAAGCCACCCTCCAATATTAATGAAAGGGTCCCAACAGCTTCTACGTTCAAATCAACTCCATTCCCGACTTTAACCGTTCGTTGGTTTCTTTCCAATCTCCGGATTGTACGGAATCCCTGTAAAGAATTAGCAATGTGTACCATGGATCCAGAGTCAATCCACCATGAATTAATAGGGACATTAATATTAAAGGATTCATTAATCATAAAAATTCAAATATACCTTTCTTTGCTAACCATTCCTTGAATTTTGGACAATCCTTTTGATTATGCCCTTTCTTATGGCAAAATTTACATTTTGGATCGCCATGGAATGAGCTAGTACTTGCACCCATTTTCTGGACTTTATTTGGAGTAGAATTATCTCCACTTGAACCTTTGCCCTTCCATGAGCCCTTTCTCTTATTGGTATTAGTGGTAGCAACATGAACGATATCAGGCTTTTCAACTTGGAGGCGTTCTTGCTCTTGCACACACATGGCAATCAGTTCGCTCATTTTCCATTTCTCCTTTTGTGTATTGTAATTGATCTTAAAAGGACCAAATTGCATAGGGAGAGATGTCATAATGAAATGGACTAAAAAACCTTCACTGATTTCCATGTTCATGTGTAACACCCCCAAAATTCGTACAGCGGAAGACTTACAAGCTTTCGGGGCGCTACGTAAATTGATACCATCACAAGTATAGATAACAAGATAGCATAGATAATAATGTAAACCAAAGTCATCATAAGTCAAAGTTTACATATATCCATAATCTTTAAATAGGCAAGCCCAAAATAGATAATAGAAAACAGGTCTTATAAAAGAAATATCAGAGTTTTCATCGATGCATCAAACCAAACCAAGATCCAAGCTACATCACCGTAGTCCAAGTAGTAAAAGCAATACTTCTAGTTACCTGAGAAAAACATGCTTAAAAGGGTCAGCTTTCGCTGGTGAGTTAATAGGTTTAAAGTAAAAATAATACGGGACCTGAAGGATTTAGCGCTATGTGTAACTAGAGCAGGCATAGACATCATAATTCAACATCACACAATCGCAATCAATAGTTTATCATCTTAATAAAGATGAATGGTCATAGTGAGTGGACCCCTCAACGGTCACTAGTCAGGTCACAGCAAGGAACCACCCGTTACTGCCCCGGATCTAGGCCGCAGCAGAGTCTATTCCAAACTAGAGTCAAATTACCCTAACTCTAGATTAACATCTACTTCTGCCTATCCTAAACTAGTAAACACAATAGCAAAACAAATTAGTAGTAGGTCCAAGAAAAACAGTAGCATGTCTTCTCCCCCAATTTTAGAAAACAATTAAAAATGCGAGTAAAAGTGGGGCTGTGAAACACACCTCGAATAGAGCAAGCAGAAATCAAGATAGATACGTATAAGCAAAAGAGAGTATGGCTAAGACTTCACAGCAACTACGACTTGGCCCGACCTAATCATATAGGTAGACTTAACTTAATATAGCTTTCGAAAGTTAATTACTTCCCTTAATTCCCCGAATAATTTCCATTTATTTTCCGAAAGAAAACGTTCTTTGAAAAGTTTTAGTTATCGCTTGGTATCGTTCGGTATCGTTTGGTATGGGTGCTAGAGACAAAGTCTCGACTCAAGTGAACTCACTCCAAATACACATCTCAAATAATATCATAAACGTATAGTCCAAGAAATCTCCTAACGGCATAAACCTCAATTAAGTCAAATAGTCCACATAGCACATAATTGCATTCAAAACATATAGTATTCCAACACATATCACATAAGGGTCAAAGTCAAATGATATGACCTCATGGATCGATAAGTCATCGTAGAAGGGTCGACGGCTTATCAAATTCGTCAACTTGATAAGTCCAACCATTTACCGATTTACTTATTGGTCCTTAAGTTATATTGTTGAGGCAACATGATCAAGATCTCTTTATGTTTTAATGATGAAAAATAAACCATCGAAACACATAAAATAACAAACGTTAGCCAAAATTCCCCGGAGCCCATATCTGCTCCTGGCGCGCTGCCCGCGCGTCAACGCGTGGGTGACGCGCCAGGCTACTGTATGGTTTCGGGCGAATTTTGGAAGTCGGCTTTCCCCTTACCCGACAAATGTGGATCTTTCAATTCAGGTATGTATATGTTATGTGCTTAATTGAGAACACTCGAAACGAGGTTTGAGACTTGAGAGATCCTATTTCTAAAACACCCGCTTACGGGAAAACGCCAACTTATGTTTTCTAACTCTTGCCTCTAGCCAAGGCTTTTCTAAATTTAGGGAGCTTATATATTTCACGTAACAACATGTGAAAGCATCCATATGCTCATATCCCGTACTTACGTCCTCTCTAATCACGTAACGGGTTTACTCCCTTATTGGTCAAACTAAGTCCAAGGTCTCTTTGCGTAAACGCATCCTTACCCACTTGGGTTATGCTTTACATCAAGCCAAAGCACTTGACTTGTTTGCACCAAGGTGTTAGTTGAGAACGTCGAGTCGTGGAAAGTCACGAGATATGAAATTATGGATTCTCGACGTCGCGTTACTTGAATATATAAGTAACCTATGAATTTTCTCAACTTATAATCCTAATTGTCAAAACACTTTTCTTCTTAATGACAATTAGATTATTTTCTCATCTTCTCTTTATTTCTTAACTAGCTTAGAAGACCCGTTGACACCGGGTACTTTTTTAAAGAAATAGAGAAATAAAATGATAAGAAAAATAATAACTTAAATTTGTTCCATTTAAAATATGAAACAAAGAATGAGACAATGTGTCCATTATAAGATAAGAAATTGCTTATGTTACAATTACACTAACAAACGTCAAAGCGTGGGGTCTCGAAAATTTATTGTGTTGAGTAGCAAAAGACGTGTGTGAGCGCCCATCGATTTACAACCATAGCATTGGCGAATCTAAAATATATTTGCCGAAGCCCATGGCATTGATCTTTAGTAATTTGCTTTTCGAAAACCATAACTGAAATTGGGATCGACCAAACTAAAATGATGCAATATGTTGCATTCCCGTGAGATCGAACCAACCCACTCAACCAAGCATGATGTTTAATATAAGCAAGTTATTTAAACTACGACATCAATTTATTGACCAGATGTGATACGACAGTTAGTAGAAAAATCAAATCTCTGTCAGAAACTTATTTAAAACTTTAAAATAATTTAGTACATATGGATATCATGCTCAACTGTTTTGGCTACAGATATATTAGTATAGCAAAACTACAAAGATTTCAATCATATTGGTGAGACATGATGTTAGATGCCCGTTTACTAACCAAGTACGAACTCTATAGTACGGACACATTTATAATAACTTGGCATGAATATAATGTGTTTTTTCATTATGTATCTACATCAGTAAACTACATAAAACCAAACTTCTTTGTGGTTCCTAGTATTAATTGCGTTCCTAGTACACCTCACTGTAGAAGCCTATAACATCTTCATATCATAAGCTGTTAAGGCAACTTGCTGTTTCGAAACGTAAACTGAAATGGGTCACTTCATGATAATGATGAGATATAGAAAAAAAAAAATACAGGTTTGCTTTACATTTTTGGTCGACTCCTCGTTTCTTCAGTGACTTGGTCTGCTCCAAACACACCTTAATTATGCAGTAGCCTGATTTAAACGTGCTTCATTTATGACTTGCAGTCAACTCTAAATACTCTATGTTGTTGTTATAGCCTAATCCAAACACTCCTTGTTTATGTTATAACCTGATCCAAACACTTTATTTGTACTACCTCACCATTAAACATGTGGCATCTGGTTGCTCGGTGAAACTTTTCCTGTGCTGCAGATCAAGAAAATCAAGTTTTTCAAACCCTTCAACTCTCACTGCATTGAAAACAAATCCCATGTCACATACCCATAAGTAATTTTACACACCATATATCAGATACCCATAACTCATCAAGTAATTTTACACACCCAATATCAAATGTGGTGTTATCTGTGCTCTTGATATGAGAAATGATTGTTATCCTGTCGGGCCCAAAGAAACCCAAAGGCGCACAACAAATAGAAAACTGAAATCTTAAATGGCCAAAATGGGTATAACCTAAGTTTCAGGAGATATTTTATTACCTACGTGGCTACATAATTAATTCATTTTTTGCTTTTTTTACGTTCAGGTCAACGATAGATGGGTTTCTATTTATGAAACTTCATATGAGCACCAGCTATCAGGGCTATCACAGCTGCCTTCCCTGAATATAATTAGTTATTAAGGTTATAATATATCAAAAAAAGATATTTACGGTATATCAATCAAACATTCTCCATTAACGTTGTGATGCTACTATTATTAAATTCATCATTAAGAGTTCCAAGGACTAACGTTGTGCTTCACACATGAAACATTCATCATAAAGATGTGTGGCAATTGTAACATCCTTCTTTGGCAGGTTATAATTAGGTACGTGTCTAATGTTCAATAGCATTGTTAATCCATGGGATGAAATGAGTTAAAGCAATGATTATATAATAAATAATAGTATATCTTATAGGAGATAAGTAATAAGAGCCATACCTAGCTTAACATTTCGTTTGGTCATGATATATTGTTGGGAATTATATTATTGATTTGATGATACAAAACAAGAAGAATGAAACATGAAGGGCTTGAAGTGACAAGAAGGAATTCTACAAAAGATGGGAAGGACTTGCTTGCAAAAGAAGTTTTATTTATTAGTCCTTCGTATTATTTTGTAAACCCTAATATCTCTCTATATAAAGAGATCAAGGGTGTAGGATTTTATTATTCAAGTCTTCCACAATGTAGACGTCTAGTAAAGGTGTGTGTGTGTAACCTAGGCGTAGGAGATAAACGCCTAGGGTTTAGTGTTTTAGTTTAGATAACGTGTTCTACTTGATCAAGGTAGAACATGTTAATTAGTTTGTTAATTGTTAGAGAGTATGATGATAATGAAAAACCTTGTTCATAATAATGATTGATTCTATGTTTGAATATTCCGCCTTCATTATTATGCGTTCCTAGATATAGTTAATAATTAGACATCGTCTAAGAGCTACAACGATCTTCACAATTGGTATCAAGAGCTAGGTTAGCTCGTGATCTAGGAGATTACAAGGTTTTGTTGTCGAAGATAGCAGCTGTGGAAAAGGTACGATTTGTATTTAAGAGTTTATGAGGTAATCGGTTTTATTATTCTTAAAGGGTATCGATAAGATGAGTGACGATATAATATATGATAACAATTAATATGGGTTGTCGCCTAATGTATGATACTTCAATGAATACCTTGTACTTATTATGGATTCGAATCTGGTTGTCGTCTTTTGCAAGACTGTGCGGTGAAGGTATACTCATACTCATTAAAAAAATTTTAAACCTACACGTTGCTGCTGGTAGAATATTGATTTGTTGATTTAATATAACCTCGTACATGTCATGATCATGGGTCGGTTACTACTTTATGGGAATTAAATATCATGCTAGTTTGTGGGGTTATCTTCTACTGATTCAATATCAAGGATTGGTTCGATTATATGTTTGATTATTTATTGAAGATCGTGGGTCGGTGAACCTCTTTGCATAACAAGTATTTGGATTTATGTGGCAACAAAAGATTGGATACGTGTGTGGGAATAATACTTATTAATAGATCGTGGATCAGTTGCATAAATGGAGAATAGATTTTTGGAATAAAGTTATATATTAATCGTTTTGAGATGAGGGGTACGCAAAAGAGAATTTAAGGTCAGTCGCAAAGGTATATATTATGGAAATCGGTTGTCGTTTATTGGTTGAAGATTTAACTATTAACCTCGTACTGATCACGTGAGTTGAAGTTTCGCATATGGTTTATTTATTTGATCAATGGTCAGTTGAAGGTTATTATTTAATGGATATATCTGACGTCTTGCTGCATATGATTGAAGACTGATCAAGCTTATTCCAAAGTACTGCTCCAAAGTACTGCTCGATACGTGAAAGTACTGCTGCGTGAATTTGAAAGTACTGTTGTTTGTTTTCAAAGTACTGCTAGCTTCTCAAGGGTACCAACTATGCTTCTCGAACGACATCGTTGTACTGCTTCGATTATCAAGTCTCACCTGCCAGTGTTATTGAAATTGATTCTATGGAGCACGCTTAAAGAAGCAATTTAATAGCATTCAAAGTAATTACTATTTGCCATTGATCTTAAAGAGCAGTGAGGGGAAAGTACATATGAATTTGATTGGTTTTGGATTACACACACAGAAGGTTATTTTGGTACACACACAGAAGAAAGTTCGTTTATAAAGGTTTTAAAAAGCTCGTTATTTGGTTCTTATGGATTAATTGATACGAAGAAGTTGAATATCATTTATTTGATGTTGTAGTTGGTTTCCAGGTTTGTTCTTATCATAATAGCTGATGAAATCTAGCAATGTGTGATTTTTCTTATGATGCTCTATGCACACATTGGCTATCACTTAAAGGAGTTTACTATTGTATGTTATCCCTTTTTTGTCCTCTC
>LBNU01035374.1:302042-318097 GCA_014162995.1 Artemisia annua
CACATTGATTTCAGGGGAAGTATCTAATGATGTGTTTAATCATTTGATGTTCATGCACCACTCAAGGGGAAGTGTTTGAGTTTTACTATTGTTGATAATTATTACTACTACTAGTTGGAGTTTCTATTGTTTTGGATTCATTATTCGTAAGCATTTTGGTGTTCTTCATGGAGGGCAATTTGAAACATTGGAAGGCTTTGATTAGAAGTGTGGTATTGGTTCGTGGTGGTCAAGATCATTATTTGCATATGTTTCCTATTTGTTGATAACAAAAAAGGGGAAGAGATTTGGAAGAGATGTTGGAGTGGCATTGCATGAATCAAGGGGAAGACAAGATTGTTTCATTCAAGGTAAGATTTTATCTCAACTTTTCTACTTCGTCTAGGGAAGTTCGTACAAGAAGGTGTTTGTTTTGTCATCATCAAATAGGGGAAGATTGTTGGGAATTATATTATTGATTTGATGATACAAAACAAGAAGAATGAAACATGAAGGGCTTGAAGTGACAAGAAGGAATTCTACAAAAGATGGGAAGGACTTGCTTGCAAAAGAAGTTTTATTTATTAGTCCTTCGTAGTATTTTGTAAACCCTAATATCTCTCTATATAAAGAGATCAAGGGTGTAGGATTTTATTATTCAAGTCTTCCACAATGTATACGTCTAGTAAAGGTGTGTGTGTGTAACCTAGGCATAGGAGATAAACGCCTAGGGTTTAGTGTTTTAGTTTAGATAACGTGTTCTACTTGATCAAGGTAGAACATGTTAATTAGTTTGTTAATTGTTAGAGAGTATGATGATAATGAAAAACCTTGTTCATAATAATGATTGATTCTATGTTTGAATATTCCGCCTTCATTATTATGCGTTCCTAGATATAGTTAATAATTAGACATCGTCTAAGAGCTACAACTATCTTCACATATATAACGAAGCCCCAAAACTACTTGCTAAGATAAGTCCAGGAACATCAACACCTGAAAGGGAACCAACTGGAGAAGAAGCACCATTAACATAAGCTAACACAGCTAAAGCTCTATAAACTCCTGCCCCGACGCCTAAATCTCGAGCAAACGGTGATTCAACTGAAACATGTGGATTTTTCAATGCAAGCAACTTTTTTACATAATGCTTTTGGCCAATAAAAGCACTTTCGCATATGGCATATATAGCAGCCTAAACTAAATGTTAGGCACCCTCAAAAGCGTAAACTCAAAGTCTTAGAGGGTGTTTGGGAGAGGGTGTTTGGGATTGCATTTAGAGAGTCATCATCGCATATTCATAACGCAAATAAACATAAGACAGTGTTTGGCAAACCATTTTAAGAAGTAAAAATATGTCTTCTCTCCATCGTAGTACTGGGCAAACTGATACATGCTCTTTAAAATCGAAATCTAAAACGGCCCAAAGAAACAGAACACACATTTAAATTAGTTACTCAACGTAGCACAATTATCCCATCACTATTACCAATTGTCCAGTTTACACTGAATCCTACTCATTTGTTCACAACTTCACATTTATCATTAAGACAACATGTGGAAAGTTCAGATGACTTACAACACAATACAAATTAACTGTGAAGTTAAGCAATAAAAATTATATGAAGTCTCATTCATTTGCTCTGTGCTAATACACCATAGATTAGAAAGCAGATAACATAGAACACATATTCAATTCATACATTTAAAAATGAGGCAACAAAAGGAAAATTCAGTAAACTATAAGGACAGAGTCACAGAGATGTATTAACGTTAATTTTAATATCTAATTCATATAAAGATGTGCATATAAGTGAAGTCAGTAGTTAAACCTTAGTTTTGGAGCTTCACCTGCCACAAAAAATACTCATATATATCAACCAATAGTTTTAATATTCAATTCATAAATTTTAATGTAAGACTAGCAATCTTTAAAATCAAAAACTAAAATCATTGAAAGCACCTTGATTCAGCATGCTTCTTGTTGACGTGACCCTTGCAACATCGACAACCTTTTGCTTCAAAAGATAACCAATCAACAAAAAGATTAAATTTCCAACTCAAACCCATTATCAAAATAAAAAACACAAAACCCTAAAATATATCATTACCTTGATTCAGCAAGCTTATTGGTAACGTGACCCTTGTAGCATCCACAACCTTTTGCTACAAAACACAACCAATCAACAAAAAGATTAAATTTCCAAACACCCTTTTAAAAACCTGCAAAAACCCACAAACAATTTTCAAAAGCAATCACTAAAAACACAATCTTTAATTCAATCGTTATGAATAAAACCCAATACAATTTACCTCAAATTTACATAAAGGATTTGCAATCTTGGTTCTTAATTTGAAGTAACCAGGATCTCACAGAATGAATTCACGAATTCCGAACACCCCCTAACAACCCAATTCTACAAATGAACATCTTATAAATTACCTAAAAAAGACATTATTTTGAACCTTAAGTAATCATATAGTTAGAAGCTGTTTGGAACTTGCTTGCTTACCTGCTCATCCGCTTATTGTGCTTTGTATAAACTTTTGACTTTGTTGCTTTGGATTCCTGGTTTGCCACCTGATAACATAGAAAAAAAAGTTTTTAGAAGCATAAAATATATTAGACGGGAATAATTCTAACCTTAGCACCCATCGTTTCAAAAATTATCTCTTTAACAAAATCATCCAAACAACTCCTTAATAATGACCTGCAAAAAAAATCAAAGCAAAACCAAATCAACAAATCATTTTTTTTGGGTAAAGAAACTCATCAAAATAGTTGTACTATTGGATTTAAATCAAAACCTAAATAAAAAAATCTTGAATAGAAGCGATTCTTACCGATTTTACAATGTTGTTAGCATAGAACTTACTGCAAAATCAAAACCCTAATTGTAATTTGCAACACATAATTCGAAACCCTAAATATTAAAATTAAATTGATACTTACCAATCCGTCCATGAAGAAGCAATTGATTTATGGAAAGAGTTTTTTTGTATAATTTCTTAGAATAACAAACGTAGGGAGGAAGAATCGAGTCAAAGATAACGCAAAATTGATGGAAGCTTGTAGAGGAAGATGTGGAGCGTACTTAATTGGTGTTTAATGGTTTACAAAAATAGGATTGAAGAATGATAACTGATGAGGAGCGTGTAGAGGAAGGGTTCGGAAAAATTGATGCAGATGAAGAGTTGTACACTGGCTCTAAATATGGTATGACACGTATGAACATTAAACGAGTTTTTAATGCTTGGTGCTTAGAATGGCTTGTACAAAAGCTTATTTTATTAGAGAAAATAGATTATTCTCTTAATCATCTTCTTCGACAAATTACCATTTTTTCATCAAAACCACTTTCATCCAAAACTACTTACTCCAAAACCACTTACTACAAAACCACTCACTCAAACCCTAAACCACTATACCTCTTCCCAACACACTCTTACATATTCCCTTACATATTCCTTACACACATCACACAAACTCCCACACATTATTCCTTTCCACTTTAACAACTTCCAATACACACACTTATACACTTTCCAACACACACCTTTACATTCAAATTACACACACTTCACTCACATACCTATCTTTACACACACTTACACATTTCATCCCTATACTCTCATATACAACTCATACCTATACCCATCTCTTACACACTCTTACACACTCTTATATTCCTTTCACACTTTACATCTCAACCATTCATCCTCTTAAACCATCTCAACCCTCCATTCTTTTAAACACATGTTTTTAATCCTAACCATCCAATTCAAACCAACTCATCTCAACCATCCATCCTCTTACAACCTTACATCTCTTAGACAACTTCAATCTCAACTCTCCATTTCAAATCAAACACATCTCAACCCTTCATCATCCCTTTTCCCCCAAGCAAAGAATATTCCCTTGTGGAATATTCCATGGCATAAACTTATGCCATGTGAGGAATTACATTTACACCCCTTCCAAATTACCCTATCTACACTTCTCACCTTTGGTAATTTGTTTTCTCTTTATCTACTTCACAGAATGTTTTTGAAATTGGCTATTTGAGTTGGTAAACCTTAGATTGATTAATGTTAAGGTTTAGTGTCAAGTACAATTGGGGGTTTAGCAAGGCAAGGTATTTAAAAGGTCAACACCCAAAGTTTTGGGAAAAATGTTACAGGCCTCTGGCGCGCTACCCACGCGTTGACGCGTGGGTGACGCGCCGGGCTCGGTAAATTTTTCCCAAAGTTGGGTTTTGCCTATAAATACCATGCCTTGCCTCTTGTATTCCTCACCCCTTGCCATTCTTCTTTCTCTCTAGATTCTTTCTCTCAAACACTTTCTAATCTCTCTATCTCTAATCTTGTGTTCTTGATTTTCACTCTAACATCTTTGAAAGAACACATCTTCTTTGCAAGGGAAGAATCACAAGAACTTAATCCACTCTTGTGATTGTGTCGAGGGTCTTCTTCTTCTACCCTTTCTATTACAATTGAGTCTCTAGGTTAGGTTAGGGCTTGATTGAAAAACAAACAATCTTTCTATCATTCTTTTGTTTGTAAGGGAAGTCTTGTGTCTTTGTGACCAAGCCTAGATCATTGGGGATCTAGTTGGGGTTTGATACTTTCGGGTGGAAGTTTTGGTAGAGGTCTTAGTGACCAAGTGTAAGTCAATTCACGAGGTTCTTTTGGGTGGTTTCCGAGGGCGGAATACCGTTGGGGAGTAGCTCTTTCTTTGTGAGCACCAATATTGTTCAGTATTGGTGGAGTGAAGTTGTAACGGTTTGTAGTCCACCGAAAGGATTATACTAGTTGAATAGTATCGTGTCGAGGATTCGCAACTGGACGTATGGATGGTATAAACCCCCATCCCGAACCAGTATATATCATGGTGTCATTTACTTGCTTTATATACTTTGTTGTGATTGTGTTGGTGGTTGGTTGTTTACATAACCACTTGGTGTACTTCTTGGCTTAAAGTTTTTAAACATTTAAAAAGCCTAAGAAACCATATTCACCCCCCCCCCTCCCTCCCTCTACGTTTCTACAATTGGTATCAGAGAGGTATACTCAAGTTTTTGAGCGTTAAAACCTTCCCGAGAAGCCGTTTTAAGTCAAAAACTTCTTTTCCAAAAATCTAAAATCCTAACTAAGAATTTTGAGAAAGTTGAGTATAGATCCATGGCTCAAGAGAACTATGCGGAGGGGTGCTCTATGCAAAACCACCTTTGCTAGAAACCGAAGGTTTTTGCTTTTGGAAAACCCGGTTTGAGACCTATGTTAGGTCCAAAGATATTGATCTATGGGAGGTCATTCAAAATAGTGACTTTGTCTTCGAGATGCTCGACTCGGAAACCAAGTTGATGGTTGAGACACCATACTCGGAACTTAAAGAAGATGAGAAGAAAAAGCTTGTCAAAAATCAAGAGGCCAAGATGTTGATATACAACGCTCTACCTCGAAGGGAATTCGAAAGAGTTCACGTGTGCAAAACCGCCAAGGAGATTTGGCACTCACTTATCATCACCCATCAAGGCAACTCTCAAGTAAAAGATTGCAAGATCGATCTTCTCATACAACAATATGAGAAGTTCTCGATCTCAGATGAAGAAACTATTGATAATGGTTACACAAGATTTAATGCTATTATCACTAGTCTCACGGCTCTAGATCCTAGCTTTTATAATAAAAATCATGTGAGAAAGTTTCTTCGAGCACTCCCTATGAAGTGGAGGCCAAAGGTGACGGCCATTGAAGAAGCCAAGAACTTGGCGAAACTTACTCTTGACGATCTCATCAGGAATCTCAAGGTCTGTGAAATGATCCTTGAAAATGACAAGGCTAGCACCAAAGACAAGAAGGAGAAGGTGAAGTCTTTGGCTCTTAAAGCTAAAGTCACTAGTAACCAACCTAGTGATGAAAGTGATGGCCAAGAAGATAGTGGTGAAGAAGATGAGGCGGACGACGAAGAATATAACCTCATGGCTAAGAACTTTCGAAGGTTCTTTAGAAAAGGTGGTAACTTCGGAAGAAGCAATTGGTTTGCCAACCAAAGAAATAATTTTGGTGGAAGAAACAACTTTGGTGCAAGTCGTGGAAATGACAACAAAGTTGGTGAAAGCTCAAGGCGCACACAAGTATGCTACAATTGTGGTGATAAAGGTCACTTCATCAATGAATGTCCTAAGCCTAAAGAAAACAAGGCATTCGTTGGAGNTATGTGACATTTGAGATGATATATTCAAGTAAATGTGTATTTTGTGTGACTATTTCCCGTCATTTGGCCACATGAATATACAATAAATGTGACGTTTGTGATGATTTAGTCGCACAATAGGTGTTGTTTTTTGGAGTTAGTCACATACAATTTAACACAAAGTGGCCAAAAGTGTAAATAAGTGTGACCATATGCTGTTTAAAGTGAAGAAATATGTATTTTGTTTGACTATTGATCATCCAATGGCCACGTGAATTTTATGTTTGTGTGGCCTTTTGTAATATTTAGTCACACAAAGCATGTTTCTTTTGGGTATTTAGTCACATACCATTAATAAAACAGTGGCCAAAAGTGTTAATAAGTGTGACCATATGCTGTTTAAAGTGAAGAAATGTGTATTTTGTGTGACTATTGATCATCCAATGGTCACATGAATTTTATGTTTGTGTGGCCTTTTGTAATATTTAGTCACAAAAAGCATGTTTATATTGGGTATTTAGTCACATACCATTAAGCAAACAGTGGCCAAAAGTGTAAATAAGTGTGACCATATGCTGTTTAAAGTGAAGAAATGTGTATTTTGTGTGACTATAGATCATCCAATGGCCACGTGAATTTTATGTTTGTGTGGCCTTCGGTAATATTTAGTCACACAACGACTAAAGCAAACAGTGACCAAAAGTGTTAATAAGTGTGACTATATGCATCTTTTAGTCACATTTAAAAAATCAATATATATCAAAACAATTCAAATATATATCAAAACAAATTCAAATACAATAAAATTGGAATGTATAACTGAACAAAATATGAAATTGGACATCCTTTTATACACCAAGGAGTCCTAGTCGGCTTACAATAGTTTCTTTATAAGTATCTATTATCTTTTCCATAAGCAAGTAGCAACTTCGAGCGGTCTTAATCTCTGAGCAGTACCAACTTTAACTAGCAGTAGTAACTTTTGTACTAGCAGTAGTAAATACTTGGCCACATTTTCTTTGAAGTTCATGAGCTGCACTAAATCCATCTAAACAATATTAACACAAACATGATCAGCAGTAATTCAAACAACATCATGAAGACTTTTAATCCAAAACAATGAACATACTAATAAAATTTGCAGTTAAACTTACAAGTTTTTCTCCCATTGATCTAATCTCATCATCTGGATATAAAAGCCTTGAAAATGTAGGCTACTGCATATCAACACATCAGGATGAGAGCAGGACTAGAACATGTCAAAGCTCACAACATAACAGAACTAGATGAGCCACTGGTTCAACTATCTGCACAAACATGATAGGAGAGTTAATACTAGTACCACGTTAGTACTGCTGGAGCAGAGTTACTACTGCTAGTATATATATATATATATATATATATATATATATATATATATATATATATATAAAACAGAATGTATATAAATGAAGCAAATATATATAAAATTGTAATGTCGTATATAATCAAATTCTCAACTATCATAAGTTAAAACCTGTTGACTCTTCGCCGCCTTAGCTTGCTTTTGCAAGGTTTCACTAGAGACCAAATGTTTTCGCTTCGTTGGTACTAATTTTAGTCCTGTATTTTGTTCACTAATATTTGGTATCATAGTTGGTGGTGTAACCTGTAGAACCGGTTTGTCGTGGCGTAAGCGTTTTCGTATGTCCGATAGTTTAAACAGGTTCCTATATGTATATATAAAACACGGTACATTAGTCATGTACGTAAAACTAAAAAAATCAAAGGTGGATGTTTTATTACTTACCACTGTTTCCATTACTGGTACGTTTTCCAAAGTTTCAATGGCCATTGGAGTGGTCACCTGCAATATAAATTAAGAAATACGATGGTGTTATCATTAGAAAATGAAATTGTTAACAACATAAAAAGTGGCTTACATCTGAGTCTAATGCCAGTTTCTTTCTGCAAAAAAAATATGGGAAATGTAAGAAACTAAGGCACTAATAACGCTGCATAATATAAGATCTGCCAACCATGAAACCGTAAAAATATACATGGGTTGGCTTTGGTGACTGAGATGGAGCATCCCATGTATCATCCTCACCCGTGAAAATAGCATGTACCCCCTGCAAGAAACAAGTAACGTGATTAATGCTAACATAAAAGACGACAACATTAGATGTCCCAAATATAAGTTTAGCCTCAAAAACAAACATACGGGTTGCATATCGACTCGGGCAACAAATAATATACAATTGGTTGCAATTTTATGCAGTGCCAAACGTGGAACGAATAAATGTCAAACACATTACCAAGCAAGCAAATCACTAACATTTGGTACAAATGAAACAGTTTGACAAAAAGCAACCATATTTGAGTTAATTTCCTATATAACAGATGTTATGTTAATCTTTTGATAGATAACTTACACAACTGCGATAAGCAAACTCCAACTGTTCAGCAACATCCTCCCGGAGTGGAAACCAATCAAGACTCCCTTTTACGAGCAAAAAAGTGGCCTCTTAGAACACGTCGATTGTCTCCATTCCAATAAACAGGAAAACTATTTCGTCTTAATAAGTCTACCTGCAACGATTACCACAACACGAATTTATAATCAAAAACATGTTTAATCCACGAAAATCAATTTATAATCAATTTAAGAAAATATAAATTAAATATGTGTTTGAGCATACCCATGAACAGAGTAGGATAGGTGAGATGAGGGTGATGGTGGCTCGACTGTGATGCTGGTGGTTATCTCGAACCAAACAACCGAAGCAAACAAAGTCTCCCATACAGTTCCCTTGTCTTGATGACGGTGATGGCGTGGAGGAGCGATGGTTGGTGGAACCACGGCGAGATAAGGCGGTGAAGTGTGGCGGTGGTGTGAATTGGTTCTAGAGAGAAGGAGAAGAGATGAATAGAGAGAAGATAGATCTGACTAGTGTGGCGGTAGTGTTTTGATTTTGGGGGAAAAAGGGAGGGATCTTGAGCGGGAGATTGAAATTTTTGGGGAAAAATAGATAGATCTGACTAGTGTGGCGGTAGTGTTTTGATTTTGGGGGAAAAAGGGAGGGATCTTGAGCGGGAGATTGAAATTTTTGGGGAAAAATAGATAGATCTGACTAGTGTGGCGGTAGTGTTTTGATTTTGGGGGAAAAAGGGAGGGATCTTGAGCGGGAGATTGAAATTTTTGGGGAAAAATTAGGGGCGGGATCTGACTAGTGTAAGTGTTAGTGTTTTGATTTTGGGGAAAAATGAGCTTGAAATGTTTAATGAGTTGAGCTCAATTTTATATAAATTCGACTCGAGTTATTGTTGAGTTCTCGAGCTTATAAGTAATATAAAATTTTTTTTTTTTTATTTTATTTTTATTTTTTTTAAGTGAACTGAGTGTAAATATTTATTTATGAATGTATCAAGCTTTTCGAGCTGAAGTCGAACCAAATTCAATTCTTAGGTTATATTATATTTCAATTTTAATTTGTGTCAGAAAACACATCTTTACAGATAAATCGAGCTTTTAGAGTCAAGCTCAAGCCGAGTGCAAACTTTCTCGATCCCGGATAACATGATCGAGAGGGTGATGGAGGCTTGACTGTGATGGTGGTGGATGTGGTGGTTATCTCGAACCAAACAACCGAAGCAAACAAACTCTCCCATATAGTTCCCTTGTCTTGATGACGGTGATGGCGTGGAGGATCGATGGTTGGTGGAACCACGGCGAGATAAGGCGGTGAAGTGTGGCGATGCATGGTGTGAGTCGGTTCTAGAGAAAAGGAGAAGAGATGAATAGAGAGAAGATAGATCTGACTAGTGTAAGTGTTAGTGTTTTGATTTTGGGGAAAAAGAGGCGGGATCTTGAGCGGGAGATTGAGATTTTTGGGGAAAAATTAGAGGCGGATGTTGAGATCTTGAGCGCCTGATTAAAATTTTAGAGATTGAAAGCCTATCAAATGAGCTCGAAAGGTTTAATGAGTTGAGCTCAATCTTATATAAGTTCGACTCGAGTTATTGTTGAGTTCTCGAGCTTGTAAGTAATATAAAATATGTATTGGTTATCTCGAACCAAACAACCGAAGCAAACAAACTCTCCCATACAGTTCCCTTGTCTTGATGACGGTGATGGCGTGGAGGATCGATGGTTGGTGGAACCACGGCGAGATAAGGCGGTGAAGTGTGGCGATGCATGGTGTGAGTCGGTTCTAGAGAGATAATGAGTTTGGCGGTGGTGTAACTCATCCATTCAATACTGCAAAACATTCATTGTGACTCGATACACGCATTTGACTCAAACAAGTACTAATGAGTTAAGGTAGGCATGCATGCAAGTTCATGTATCCGATTTTACAAGGAAACTGCATGTTAAAGAGAGCGAGACTATTAAGAAAATGACATTATAGCTAGTAGGATCTTACGATCCCGATCCGATCATACGATCATGATCTTGCAAAGACGAAAACGATCCTGGGTAGGATCTGATCCCGATCTTGAAACTTTTAATACTTTTAGTTTTTATACTTTTAATCATTTTAAACTTATCTATACATTTTAAGTAAATACAACAAATTAAGCTATATGTACAATCAATTTAAGCATTAGCACCTACACACATTGACCGGTCAACACTTATAATTAATATATATTATAACACACATCACTTATAATATATATTATTTACAAAGCTTCTCAAACACACTTCACACACTCCAACATATACTTAATCTCTATCCGACAATCACACACAGCTGCCTTGTTCTTTCTTTCTCTCTCTCACTACTACACCCTAAGTTTGACCCTAAGTTAGATCGGAAGCATATGGTAACATACTTAGATCGCTTCTATATTGACCCTAAGTTTGACAGATGATTTGGTTTATCTGATTATTTAGTTGTTTTTTTGGTTTATCTGATTATTTCATTGTTTGTGCTTATTTAATTAGTGTTATTTAGTGTTAGGGTTTATGTATGATCTGTATATTTGTGTTTTTTATTGTTAGGGTTTATGGTTGTTTTTTAGTTTTAGTGCGAATATTTAGGCTAAAACATCAAGTATCAAAGATGGAAGAAGTATCAATGATGGGTGAACCGACACCACTTTCAAGTATGAACATAAGCTTGTTCTGGTGTTGTTCATCCATTATTGATTCATCTTTGTTCTTTGTCAAGGATGGGTGAACCGACACCACTTTCAAGTATGAACATAATATGTATCTGTATCAAAGATGGAAGAAGTATCAGTGATGGATGAAAAGACACCACTTTCAAGTATGAACATAAACTTGTTCTGGTGTTTCATCCATTACTGATACATCTTTCCTCTTTGCCAAAATACAGAAACAATGAAAATATTTTATCTTAGGATTAGGTTGAAGTACAATAAACATATCAAGAACTTAAAGAGTTTTTTCATGTATTTAGTTACAATGAAAATATTTTCATTGCATTGTTGATATAAATTTAATATGATTTCATTGATTCATGATTAGCTCTCTAATGTCGTAGGACCTACATAACTAATATGTATGTTCGTCACATTTAAGTGAGCAATATAAATGATAGTAAGAATTTGGTTGCTAAGAACTTAAAGCTCAATTATCAGGGCAGATCTATCTAACGATGTTGATGGGTTCCATCGCTTTAACTGGACCCCATTTTCTAACGATGTTTAATGGTTCTTTCAATAATAAAGATTAAACATCGTTAGAAAATGGGGTCCAGTTAAAGCGATGGAACCCATCTACATCGTTAGATAGATCTGGCCTGATCATTGAGACGTCTTCAATGCGATGATGATATAGTGTGTATTGTTCATGACAGGCCACACTCCTTCATCATCGCATTCAATATGAGTGATGTTACTTAGACTCTATTCTTTACTCAACATTTGTAGATTGTTTGTATCACTCTGTTTGCTTTATATATATGTATGATGTATTTTTGATATAAGAATTATGTTGCATTTGTATTGAGAGTATAATGAAGATAAGTGGCGGATGTGTGTGCGAATATTTAGGCTAAAACATCCAAGTATCAAAGATGGAAGAAGTATCAACGCTGGATGAACAGACACCACTTTCAAGTATGAGCATAAACTTGTTTTGGTGTTGTTCATCCATTGTTGATTCATCTTTGCTCTTTGTCAAAATCCAGAAACAATTATCAAGTATAATTTGTAGGTTCGATACTTGAATTTAGGGTCTTCGTCTTCAATGAATGTTGGTAGGTTAGAGATTCAAGGCTGAATAATATGTTGTTGTTGGCTAGGGTAGAAAGGATGGTAGTTCATTGCATTGTTATTATAAGTTTAATATGATTTCATTCATGCACGATTAGCTCTCTAATGTCGTAGAATCTACATAATTAATATGTATGTTCGTCACATCTAAGGGAGCAATATAAACGATAGTAAGAATGTGTTTTCTAATAACTTAAAGCTCAATGTTAGGGCAAATCTATCTAAAGTTGTAGAACGGTTCCATTACTTAATTTGGAAAACCTCTACTACCGTTATTAGACGGTGTCCAAAAAACAAAGCAATGGAACCTTTCTGCAACTTTAGATAGATCTGGCCTGATCATTGAGACGTCTTGAATGCGATGATGATATAGTGTGTATTGTTCATGACAGGCCACACTCCTTCATCATCGCATTCAAGATGAGTGATGTTACTTAGACTCTATTCTTTACTTAACATTTCTAGATTGTTTGTATCACTCTGTTTGCATTCCATTCTTTTTTATGATCTAAATGAGTCTGGAATTTCAACATACCTTTCCATTCTCAATTCCCATACAGTTCCTTTTATTTTTTCAACAATCTAGCAATGCGGCTGGTGCAGTCCTTTGCTCAAAGGGAGTTGAAACGATAAAAGGAGCTGTATCGGGAACTGAGAAGGGTTACGTATGTTGGTTTATTGCATTCCATTCTTTTTTATGATCTAAAACCAACCATCCACCTAGTAATGTGGCCATTGGAGTTCCAAGAACAAAGGTTGTTTCAAATACACCCTGAATTGCAACATTATCTTTTATTTCATTTACACTATATTTTTTAAAATTTTAATATATTTTTTTATTTTTTTGCAGAAATCATACATTGACAGCAGTGACTCAAGTTCATTTCAACATACCTTTCCATTCTGAGTTCCCATACAGTTCCTTTTGTTTTTTCAACAATCTAGCAATGCGGCTGGTGCAGTCCTTTGCTCAAAGGGAGTTGAAACGACAAAAGGAGCTGTATCGGGAACTTAGAAGGGTTACGTATGTTGGCAGCAGTGACTCAAGTTCATTTCACATATCAAGCAGTTCTGAAGGTCCTCCAAATACATGGGCAGACTACTTTCCAAAGGGATATTCTGGATCAGGCACAAAAAAAGGAAGATGCTACATGCTAGGAAGGTTAAAACTCCAAAAAAGACTGCCAAAGAGCTTTTTGATGAGAGGGTTCAGGTGCTAGGCCTGCCCAATGCTAAGACTTGTGAAGACAAGGGTATAAAACCATGGGAACCAAAAATGCCCAAAGTTTGTTCAAAAGGGAAGGGTAAAAAGAAAATGTATTAGTTGAGTTAGGAAGTAATTTGAATAAACCTGTGTAATCCGTTTGTACTACTTTATTTGACTTTATGAATAAACATGTTGTCATTGCTCAATTTTCTCATTAATGAACTGAATATGAATCGGTTAATTTTTGTGGCATTTTATTTTTATCCCTAGCAGCATTAAGTTATGCCAAGCAGCATTAAGTTCTGAGTTACTAGCATTCACCCAAATTCCAATCCAAACCCGGAGTTGCCCATAAGATAAGTTTGACAATCTTTGACTTTTGCAAATGACAATCAAGTTTGACAATCTTTGTTTGACTTTTAACAAAGCATCATAACATAGTCAACAAAGCAACATAACATAATTAATCAACAAAAAGATAACTTGATCATATAGTAATATAATCGATAACTTGATTAACAAAGAAACATAAGATAAGTTTTATTTGAACACAAAAACATTAATATCATCTTACATCAGGGTTAATTCAATGAAAATTATACAAACTATTTTGAATGCCTTTGTAAATATCAACAATGTTTCCACGGATTTGTTCTATTTGTTGATTACGAACATTAACTTTGTTCTGATGCACCAGTATGATATCTTGGTCTTTTTTGTTTTGTTCTTCCAACAGCGCGATTCGTTTGTTGTAAACTTCAACCAACTGTCGTTCAGTACCATATTGGCCTTGAGAATGGCATTTGTCCCAGAACTCTTGGGTTAGGCCGTGGATTTTATATTTTTCTGGCATTGGAGGAGGAGGAGGAGGAGGAGAAGTATCCCTTGAACGTTTTGTTTTCTTTGAAGCAGGATTTGAAGATGATGAAGCCATTGCAGTTCCAAACAAAAATTGAATACGTAATGAAAAGATGAAAGAAGTTGGTTGTAATTCCTTTGTATTTATAGGCACACAAGAGTCGCAATGTCACAACGTTTAAGTGTCACAACGGTTTACAAAGTGTCACAACGGTTTACAGTTACTTTTTTACAGTTACACCGGTTCACAGTAATTTATGCCTAGCAGCATTAAGTTATGCCTAGCAGCATTAAGTTCTTTATTAATCAGGCCATAACAGTGTTGAAGTAAGTTTGCCAATTCAGGGAGTAAACACTGTCACAAACACAAATTTTACACAACTAATAACTAGATTAATACCATTATGTTTATTCTTACTATATTTTCTAACATTTGAAACCACTTACAATGCTTATTACCATTTAAAGTTTAAAAATAAAATTATAGAATGTTTAGGAGCGCGCATTTAATGTGTAAAATTAAAATGATTACAATTAGGCACGAGTAATTAGTGCATTTCACATGCTAATGTGACGTTAAACTTGGTAAATTGCAATAATATTTAATGTTGAGACTTTCAAAATTCCCTAGGCGTATAGTATGTCGCATCCCTTTTTAAGGCCATCACTTAGCTTTTCAACACACACTTTTTAAAACAATCTAAGATCGAAGTTATGGCTGGAAACAAGAAAAGGTGCATTTCATCAAAGAAGAAGCGTTCAAAGTAAGTACTACTAATTAAACTTTTGTACACGTAAACATTCAAAGTTTGTAAAGATGTTATGTACGTACATGTTGACTTGGTTTTTTTTTTCTAGTAGAAGTTTGTTAATCCATAATAATTTTGGTGTATTAAGCTTTTATGAATTTATAAAAATGGTTATCAATTGGTAGCTTTAAATAATCAGTTATGAAATTGTGTTAGTTTACTACGTAGTTGTTTGAATGTTTTATTCCTTATATTTGTTATCTTCCTAGTACATAAGATCCGTGAAAAAAACCTAGCTTTACTCACCCAGCATTCAAAACTTACATCATAATATACCAAAAGGATAAACTTTAATGTTAGAATGTAACATTATTATATCGAAAATTTTCGGCCCCCTTAATCAAGATGGTCAAAAGGATAATCTGTAAATTTATCAAAAGGATAATCTGTATAAATTTATCAAAATGATAATCTTTAATGTTAGAATGTTACATTATATACATCATATAATTAAGAATACCAAATTAAAAGGATAATCTGTAAATTTATCATCTAATGCTTATTTGATTTCAGGAAACCAGAGAAGGTATTTAACATTGAAGAGTGGTATGAGTCGTGGAGTTCTCGAAGAAACAAGGCAAGACGCAAAGCAAGTTTGCTTCAAATTAAGAAAGATGAGAAGGAATACAAGCGATCAAAGCCGAGGGTTGGTTCAGTGGAAGAGGATGCGGCTGATTTTGGATTTTTGAGTGAGGAAGAGGACGTCGTCATTGACTACGATAATCTGCATTTGGCTTTTGACCCGGAGAAATCTCCGAAATTTAAATGTTAAACTTTTTAT